>JAVQJZ010048640.1:0-10114 GCA_036025355.1 Leiopotherapon unicolor | reverse complement strand
GATGTGCTTCTTTTCAGTGTGCACACACCGTAGGTGCCTTTTGACACAGCATGAATATGGTGATTGAAAAGCTTATGTGATGTACACCAAGAGGTCTCTTTTTTTATTTTAATTATACTAACATGGTTTATTTATTACAAGAATCCTGGGGTTTCAATTTAACATGGTGTGTACCACAGAAAAGTCTGCATAAGCACTGCAGCTTTTATCATACATTATCCCTCCCTGTCTCTCATTGCCTTTATTTCTCCTTGAGTGTCTGCTAAATAATGGCATTACACCCCCTCCCCAGACTTTTGTTAAAGGAAAAAGTGTCTGAGTTGTTGTGGAAAGTGATTATTCCGAGTAACAGTTATGCATGCAATAGGAAATGAACTTGCAATAGACAGAGGAGAAAAGCACCCAGACCCCTACTATGTGTATATTTGCGCCACAAAGCATCGTCATCAGTTTGGCACTTTCAAATACATTACTTTGTCTTTACTCCCTCAATAAATTAGAAATACATACATATTTCCGTATGAACACCCAGTTAAAAACTTAATTTCATGCCTATTTCTGAACCCTTATTTATGCTACAGTACAGCAACATAACATGCATGGGGGCAGATAAATGGTCATCATTATTGTTCAGTGTGTCAGTCGCTGGAATTCACATAAATGTCAAGTAATTGCTGGTTAGGAAGCATTGGAAAAGTGGTGTACCAAGTGGGAAAATGGGCATGAGATGATTTTGGGAGATAAGAGGTGGGGTTAGATGGATGGTGGAGGGAGGGATGATCGGTGTGTTTAGGGGTTTAGTGTCTGTTTACTGTTGCTGCTGGCCGTGTTTGCGGTTGTGTAGAGTCGGAGATGTGTGTGCACAACTCGTGTTTTTCTGTTTGGAAAAAGACAATGACAAGGACGTGCTGCAACACCGAGTCAGGCGTTCGGGAAAAAAAAGAAAGAAAAAAAGACTTTAGTCCCCTGAGAATTTGAAGGCCTTAGTCACAGTGTTATAAAGAGGTATTTAACTGGATTTCACAAGTTTCTTGGGTGTAGATATTCTCTTTCATAAAGAACAATCCATTTAGCATTGAGTCCATCACAGCAGATCTTATGGAAGTTTTATTATGATATCTAAAGGAATGAATTTGTTCCCTGTGATCTTTTTAAATTCTGTATAAGTGGCCCAAACAGGGACAACCTGGGCTTCCTCCCAAAGATTCTTTATTTTCTTGCTCAAATTTTCCCCCCAAATTTGATCTCAGCAGGATATTCCAACCCCTAATGTCTGTATTGCCAACCCGATCGAACCAATCTTCCATCTTTTTTTTCTGCTTTCTGAATGTAACCACGAATGACTTTAAACACCAGATACTCAAGAGGTTCAAAACATAAGGCTGTAAACTGTCACACAGCCACAAATGATATCAGCTATCGCCAATTTTGTATTTAGTTTACATGAGCCTTTATCTTTTCATGTGACTTCTCCTTTTCCATTTGCCTGCTAAGCCGCCGCGCTTGGGCGATGAAACCGTAATGTGGCGTAACGTTGCTCAGAGTCGCAGAGCGGTGGGACAGACAGGTCTGCATCTGGCCGAGCAGAGAGTAAATCTCTGCACTCTTCATTTGGACATATCTCTCCAGAACATCTTTCCTCAGCCTCTCATGGCTCTCTGGATAAACGAGCTGCATTGAAAGAAAAATAACAGAGAGAGGCTCCTGTATTTTTCATGTTTAAGACACAGGGAAAGTGCACGCACCGCCATTCCTGCATTTATCATTACCCACCTTAAGCTTTGACCCCACACTGAAGCGTATGTTGTTTTGCTGATGTGCGAAGGCGATGTACATGCGGTCTTGTGAGTGTATGCGCACGCTGATGTGTGGACCCAGGGCAAAGGTTAGGGGCTTGAAGGGAAGGTCACGTACGTGCGGGTCGAAATACAACCAATTCCATCGCCTCCTCATCGCTCCCGCCTCGCTGAGGCAGACACCTCCAACAGGGGTCAGATTCAACCTTCAGACATACCGCGGAGATTAGCAATGCACACATCCTGACCTGTAGCGTGAGCAGGTTAATCAAAAAGCTATTTCTGGTCAAAAAGTCTTATAGGAAACCCAGGAGGTCTTAACAATTTGGTATCAGGAATGAAAAAAGATACAGTTTACATTGAGTGTTGATATTTGATAGTAAGGAAATAACAGTTAAATTAAATATTAGATGCACAGTTAGTGCCAGTGCATGCAGCCAGTTAGTGAAGCTAGAATAAAGACCTGAAAAAGGGGGGAAACTATCAGCCCATGTCTGAAGTTAACAAAATCAATCCACCAGCACCTCCGAAGCTCACAAATTTATATGTTATATCTGATTCAGGATCCCAGTCAAGCATACAAACAAACAAGATACAACACTGGAGGTGCTGTTGGGGTAATTTCATACACTAGTTTTAAATGCTCTGCACAGATATTAAAGTTACACAGATTGACTCATCTAACCCGAGAAAGCAAATAAGCATATTTTGCCAAATGTCTTCTTTTAAAGGCCTTATTTCAGCAGGAACTTTGTTTCAATTATTGTAATCAAGTAGTTGTTATAGAGTTGCAATTACCATATCATTCCATTGGGATAGTAGCATGTGGAGTGGCCTTTATTTGTGAAAATGCCTTTGATGCTGGGCGCTTTGTCCTTGTCTTCCAAGATTATGTAAGTGAAGTCAGCAGCTTCTGCAGAGGATATTATAATGGCTGCTCTCCCAGAAGGATAACTTTGTCTATTAAGGATCATTAACACTGTGCAAACCTTTTATCAAAGGGAACAAATGACTACCCTCTCATTAAGTGCTTTGACCTTGTCCTTGATCTTCTACTTTGTGCGCTGCGTAAAAGGATACAAAACATTACCCGTTCCATCTGGACATAAGGTGCAGAAGCATTTGCCGCTTTTGTAGAACTTCTTATTAACTTCCCTAAGCTGTGACACAACATAGTCAAGTTATTTATAAAGTTTCTGGTGGATACACGCGTGATGATAAAACGTTCCTGGCTTCTGTTGTAGGAGAGGCCAGGGAGACAGCAATGTCATTATGGAAACGTACCACACCATCTGTCTCTTGCGTAAACAGGTCAGTAATATTTTTTATGTCTATCACAGGGATCGGGGGCTCATCACTGATACAGGGAGTTACAACATGGCCTGAGTAGACAAAGGAGAATATCTGTTAATTAATATTTTTTTCTATGAGAAGCATGAAAGACTGCATAAATAATCATCATGTTGCGTGCTTACTTGAGACTTTTTTAGATGGTTTCACGTCTACAACATATGTCCACCTATATGAGATATTGAGAGAGTTATTTCCTGCAGGAGCGAGAAAAAATGCACAGTGCAGTAGCAGAACCTGAAGGGCATGTTGGGAAATTCAGATGCCACTTTATATTTCTTGCTGCAGTAAACACTCAGAGAAGTAGAGCTGTTTTATGACATGCAATTTAGCGCAATCAGTATCAATACACTGTATGTGCAATACAGTACATTTCCATGTGTGTGCTTAGCAGCCCTCCACTCGAGCCTAGTAACAAATCAAATAAATGCAGAAGGGACAGGGTACGCACGTTACTCACCTCTGCTTTGCCTGCTCTATAGCAGCCTCCCTCTCCTCCTCGCTCATGATGGGTGCATGAGGGCCCACAGCAATCTTTCTATCCGACTCCTCCTGTGCCAATTCCTCTCTCTCCTCCAGGATAAGCTTTGCCATTTGTTTAGCTCGCTCACAACAAAAGAGCTGGATGAAAGATAATTTTACAACATTACACATGTTTTTCGTTCTTTGTTGACTTACTGTGTCCCTCCCCCCTAGGACCCCTTTCCCGCCACTGACAGATGGGGATGATTTTGTCATCCTGGAAAGGTTATCCGAGCAGTCATTATTTCTAATGAATTTATTTTCAATTTCTTGTTGGAGGTAAACAAGCTGCACTCACCCTCTCGAAGTCTGTTTCATTTTCTAACAGTTTGCTGCGCGAGAAGGGCTGACAGAGCTGCTGGCAATAGTCGCACCGAGCGAGATGCACATCCTGTTTGGATTCAACCTCTGGAACCTACAGTGCAGGAAAAACAGGTTCACAATCACCCCTCCACCTCTGCTATTATAGCTTTCTCATGCTGCTGTTGCTGTGAGAAAATGAAAAAGCCCATCACTGTCATTTCCAGACACTGTAGGCAATATAGAGATACAAGTCGAGGGTACCTTTCCAGCATGAGGAGTTTGTTTAGGTTCTGGCTTGTGTGCTATGAGGCGAGGTGGACCCATACGAGGTATATCGTTCTCCGTCTTCGTTTCATCCTGGGGTGGATATAAGAAACCACTGGTAGACTTAAAGACTGCAGAATGCATGTATTACCTATAAAATGTATTGCAGATCAGATTTTGCATTTTACGAGGGGTGGAAGAAGTAGTCAGAGTACTCAAGTAAAAGCATTAATATGATGTTGAAATACGCCTTTATAAGTACAAGTCATACCTTCACAATTTTATTTACTTTTAAAGGTATTAGTATTACCATCAAAATACACCAGACATGCTAAAGCTAAAAGTACTCATACAGAATGGATCAATTCAGAGAAGTATATATAATATACTGTTGGATTGGATTATTTGATAAAGAAATTCCACAATGTTTTCCTCAGAGATGCAGTGGATATGAAATTACTCAAGTAACACCCAGTTAAAATGTACTTTTAGTACCAGATTTTGCACTTTTGCATATAAAAAAGTGTACCTCTGAAGAATCAGTGTCCATACTCGCCGTTTCTGCTTTCAGCAACTTGGGGTCTTCAATTTCCTTTTGAACTACACAAGAGCGAATTAATTGGGGTATTTGACAGATGTCCAAGTCATAAGAGGCAAGACGGGGCAGGAACAGGTGACCCCTTTGCACCCAAACTGATGACACGCCTTACCTTGACAGCTGAAAGAGAGGCTCTGCTCCACCCACTCCCAATCTGTCTGGGCCTGAGTGCTCACCACAGTAATGAATCTTCCATCCAGTGCGCGCACGTCCGTGAACTCTGGTGAGACGGGACTGATCGGAAGGACAGAGACGGGGGACGAAGCATTACAGCAACACTTTAACCCAACAACTCTATTCATCTTAAAACTGCAGTCATTGATTTTTTCCCTCTTGAGGGCAGAGAAACCCCTCGACAAGCTAAAATTAGACATATCTGACATATCACTGTCTATACACAGTCGTCTTTTTTTACACATTTAGCAGATCTAAATCTGCAAAAGCAATCGGCAATAATCGGGAGTCATTTGAAGCCATTTTTCTGGTCACTAAGTCCAGTAATCAATACCTTTTCAGCTCTGTTCTGCTCTTCATCACCACTATATTTTGGTGCTTAGCTAGTATTTGTTGACTTTCATCACCTGCTAGTTGGCTGCGGATTTTATCAGTTGGCCATTTTCTGTTGGGTACATGATGTTCAGTGGCTTTTAATATACTCTGAGTTAAAAGCAGCTAACAAGGCCAGGGGTCAGAAGTTAGGGGGATACACTTCACACATAGCCCTGAAATAAAGTGGAACCACTCACTGAAGCATGCTGGGATAGAAATGTTGGAGTCTGAAAAAAAGTCTGATAGCAAGTTATGCTAAGGATTTGAACAAGACAAAAGTGATTATGTGACTGTTTTGTCATAACCCAACAACAGACCAGTGTTTTGAGACTGAATAACATTCACAGATTAAACCATCCATGTCCTCGCTGTCTTTCTGGGGCCACCGTGTGCAACCAGAACAGCTTAAAGGCACTGTGCCGTTGATTCTCTCTGAACTCCACCGCAGGGATGAACAAAATTATTCCAAAAGATATTCCCTCATTTGGTATTTGTGGTGTATTGTGGTGTTCAAAATCTTCCACGGATGCTCAGTTGGGTTGAGATCTAGTGACTGTGAAGGCCATAGCATATGATTCACATCACTTTCACACTCGTCCAACCGTTTAGTGTCCCCATGTGGTCTATGGATGGAGACAACAACTACTGGTTTGTTGTCGCTCTTTGAAGACGAGTGCACCTAAACTTACAGCATAACAGAGCCAGAAAACCTTTTAACCACTTTAACCAGCTTGACCAGGGAAATGTCAGAATATAACCATAAAAAAGTGTTGCAAAAAAAGAAGTCCAAGCATAGCAAACTGTTTCCAGATAAATTTGACAGCAAATAAAATCCCAATGCAAGTGAAATAAAAGTAACAAAAATGCTGCAGGAGATCAAAATGTAACAGCGCAGGTCAATGATAAGGTCACTAAAAAATGACCTAAGTTATATTTTATGAATGTTATTGTCAAATTTTCAGGCCTTTCAGTCAAGCTCCTTTAATACAAGGACAATGTTCCTTACAGCTTCTCCTTCGTAAGCAATGCACTGAAGCATTCTGGTCCTCTCCAGTTGCCTATATGGGAGAGAAAAGTTAAAATCATGTAGAATATATAGACAGCCCGTCTGTGAACGCTTGTCATACTTTCTCATTTCCAACTCAACCAAACTCACTTGTCTTAATCGGTTGTTCTTGTGGAAGCATGCTGCCAAATAGTTTCCCAAGGTCATTTGTCGCTGGCGGAGCACGGATTTGAATGTTCAAACGAGAGCTGGAGCGGTTGTCGGGTATGATATTAACAATGGGATCTCTCTGGTCCTCACATGTCTTGTGCTCCTCCAGGCTCTTCTGCTTGTCACAAAGCTGTCGAGGGGAGAAGTCACCTTCTTCAGGACTCTCAGGAGATGCAGAGGCGGCGTCTCTCTGGTAGGATGGAGACTGACTCATGTTTAAAAAAAATGTGATTTGTCAACTGAAGAAAAATCTCCAGAGGACACCGACTGACTATCGCACGGTTCCATTTGTATCACTTTTGTTATTGTTCAAGTGCAGTTGCCCGGCAGTGGTTATGAATCGGGCTCATGCACATTCAAAGTGTCATGTAGCTGCAGATGGTAGTTTTTTCTACTCCCATCCAGTAATGATGACTTCTAAATTCAGTGATTGAGGCTCTGAGGCTTCAAGGGGAAAAAAAGAAGACATAATCACTTCATTAAAACAGACATTTTGCAACATTTAGATTTTGTGTGGAACTTTAATGTCAAATAAGATAATGACTCATTTTTTTTTTTTTTTAGAGGAGAGAGAAACAGCTGTAACATGGTATCTCTGCTGAAGCCCATAAAATGATCTCACTCTGTGATTGCAGACAATGTGCTTCAACGCCGTCCTTTCATTGAGGATGATGCATCAAGGAAAGTAATTACAGTCACTACTGACAGATCGATGAGTAACGCTGACAACAATACCTGAGTCTATAAAACCCTGATTTCCCTCCCCTGGGTTCTAGCATTTATAGACGGCACAGAAGTAGCAGAGTAGCTCTTTGTGTTAGACGCAGCCTGTTTTGTAAGTATTACAGGGACTGTTTTCATGCAGAGCTTGTGTGTGTACATCTAAAGGTGAGCCGACATAATTCATTTTATCATATTGTATCAGTGCTGTTCATTTATTGTTGCCTTTTGATCAGTACATTAAAGGAATCCTTTATTCTTTCCTCACCTGATTTTTTTTTGCAGTAAATCTCAAGGCTAAGATGCTGTGCTAATTATTTTCACTCAAAAAAAAGCATTTCAGGGCCTTTTGAGGAAATCATCAACAATGTGGACCGCGGCTCTGGTTCTTTGTTTGGGAAATATTCTCATCAGCGGCGATGCCAGCTATCAGCATTCAGGGCCGATGCCTGTAATTGAACTCTTTGAAACGGCCTCCCCCGGTCTTTTAATATTGGAAAAACCGAACCCCAACAGCTCAATTCATCCACCCCGAGTAGCAGGACCAAAAACACTGCACCCTCCTATGTGCTCGGAGTCAGCTGGAATCAGATGGGCCTTCAAATATGTCAATACGGCGGTCTCTGTTGTTGTTTTTGTTGTCGGCATGGTGGGAAACTCTGCTTTGCTGAAAATCATATACGTAAACAAATCCATGAGAAGCGGGCCCAACATTCTCATTGCAAGTCTGGCTTTGGGGGATCTGATCCACATTGTGATAGACATCCCAATCAACGCATACAGGGTGAGTGATTCAAGTGTCGCGCTCATCCTGCTCTCTGCTCCCTTTAATCCATTTTAAAACATCTGTCTCACCTTGAATTGATTGTGGGTGGGGTTTTATTTCTCTCTCTCTCTCTCTGTCTCTTTATTTTTTTCTTGCTGAAAATGTGTTGTTTTGGCTTCAGCTCGTGGCAGAAGATTGGCCATTCGGTTTGGTGCTGTGCAAACTCGTCCCCTTCATACAGAAAACCTCTGTTGGAATCACTGTGCTGAGCTTATGCGCTCTGAGTGTTGACAGGTAGGGAGATAAGCGGCACTGTCCTCTGCCCTACAAGAAAATACTGTCTGCTGGCTGCTATCTGTGTTTCATCAAGCAGGCAGATTTGTCTAGCATTAGCCCTTGAAATGTTCTTTAACTGAAAAATATATCATTGTTATAGACAAAAAGTCCTCCAAGCCATAACATTTCCCAATTGATTTTGCAGATACCGAGCTGTAGTATCCTGGAATCGAATCAAAGGCATTGGGGTTTCAGCGTGGACAGCAATCGAAATAACTCTGATATGGGTTATTTCTATCCTGCTGGCTGTGCCTGAAGTTGTCGGCTTTGATATGATAACAATGGACTATAAAGACAAGCATCTGAGGATATGTCTGCTTCATCCCATGCAAACCACGCCGCTCATGCAGGTAACGTAATAATTCTGAGCTAATGCAACAGGATTAAACAAACAGATCAACATGTGTTTGAGGTGTCTGTCTTTTCAAATCTGACATACGGCAATACTTACGAGTGTGGACAGGACATGAAACGAACAGTGGCTCCAATATTGTTTCCCCTAATTTCATCCAACAGATGCTTGCAAGCCTTTACATGAGTCTAAAATATTGTTTTATACATGGCATAACATAGCGACCGCTGAGCACTGTGTCTCACCGACTGTGGGCCTCTTGTCGTGTTTAATCAACAGTTTTATAAATCAGTAAAGGACTGGTGGCTCTTTGGCTTCTACTTTTGCATGCCACTGGTTTGGACGGCCGTCTTCTACGCGCTCATGACGAGGCGAATGCTGAGGAATACCCAGAATGCCTTAAGCGACCACACCAAGCAGGTTATTAGTTAACGCTGTGCCGCACATTTTGCAACGCTTTCTCTCGTATTTTAACATTGACTCTAATACTGGTTACTTTCTTTTTCAAGAGGCGGGAAGTCGCAAAAACCGTCTTCTGTCTGGTGATAGTGTTTGCGCTTTGTTGGTTACCTCTGTACCTGAGCAGACTCTTGAAATTGACCATATATAATGAGAAAGATCCAAATAGGTGTCAGCTTCTGAGGTGAGCATAAAGAATTCAGCTTGTTTTTCACTATTCAGCTCTTTTGCCTGCTTAACGTTTACCCTCCTTTTTTTCAGTGTCTTTCTGGTCCTGGACTACTTTGGCATTAATATGGCGGCACTCAACTCTTGCATCAACCCTATTGCATTGTACATTGTCAGCAAAAAATTCAAAAGATGTTTCAAGGTAAGTCATGCCGTCGTGCACTTTTTGTTTTCCCCGCCGGTCCCATGAAGGGAACTATTCAATTTTAGACAGAATCTGGTCGGGGTGACAGCATTGTGATCCACATTGGATGAGCTATCATATGTGTCATCAAGGACATATGGAGTCATGTCTGTTAAATGGCCAGACTGGAGCGAGCAATGACCCGAGGGGGTAATAAGTGAAAATGGTCTGGAAAAACATTATCGGAACAGAAAAAAAAAACAGACACTTGGCAATCTACCAGACAGTTCATCACTGAATCAGAGTGATGTGTTATGAGGAAGAAGAAAGGATAGCTTCAAGGCAGTCTTCACTGGGAAAAAAAGGACAGATATAAAAGCCTTCGTTGTATTACGAGTGCAGCTCGAAAAGACATATCTGAAACATACTTTTTATTTATTTTGGCTGTCATCACAGTTCATAAGGAGCTTCCTCTGCAATCGTGTTTTTCATAACACATTTACTTTTTACATTTTATCTACATATGGTTTT
>JAVQJZ010048629.1:0-33584 GCA_036025355.1 Leiopotherapon unicolor | reverse complement strand
AAGTCTCAGAGTATTTGTCAGATTTCAGACAGGTTCAGTCATCATAAAAACTGAGGCCAAAAATCTTAAAAAGCTCTGAGGGTTTGGTTGTTTAGCTGGAAGTGAAAATCCATCAGCCTCCTCCGACATTTATCTGCTAAGTTATTAAGAAGAGAGAAAACGTGTCACAGTTAACTGACAGCTGTGTTGATTTCTGCTGTTTAATTATTTCAACTTTTTAAAACGTGACTTTCCTCTGATCCGGTCTTGACACAAAATATCAGATTTAATGTCTCAGAAGAGGACTTTTATAACACTTTTACTCTCCTTAGATGATCCAGAGGTCTTCCCGGCGTTTATTCCCTCTCCAGCCTTCGTTATTTCATTTTGTCAGAAGTAACGTTATCAGTGGCTCCTCGAGGGTCTGATCTATTTGTTGGACTCCTGCAGTCCCAGCCGAAGTGTCAGGTGTTTCTTCTGTCGGGCGTCCCTGCTGATCAGAGCCGCTCTCAGCTCTCGACGCTCGTTCATATCAGAGCTGGAGGCCAGCTCGACATCAGAGCGCCGCGTTCGTTAAATCTGTCCAAAGACGGGGTCGTTTATTCTCCCAAACTGTGCTCATCTCGCTCACCGCTGTTTTAAAGAGACACCTGACGTGCAGATATTGGTGCTTCCTTTGTGTTTATGACTCCCTTTATTCATTTATGTTTTGTCTTTGTGTGGTTTAAAGGGCGGACACGGTCACTTTTAGCACCAACAGCAGAGGAAAATGCTCCGGTGATAAAAAACAGTGATTGATTCTTTTGTTCTCCACATTAAAATTCACTCTGTACCTGCAACAATCAGTCACCTGGAGCAATAACAGCAGCAATGACCGAGACACCGCAACCATATGAAGAGAGCGAAGAAATAACAGAGTGCACGGCGCACAGTAATGAAAACACCGGGGTGCAACATCTCCACACGCAGCTCCGGCTATTATGTTTGCTGTTAAACAGTGCGGCGCTCTGCTGCGACACGGAGGCAGCTCGGGGAGGGAAAAGATGACGCGTCACATCTCTAACAGCTTCTTACCCTTTACTTATCAGATGGAAGGTGAAGGTCCCGCAAACGTACCACGCGTGTGATTCTCACAGAAAGGAAAGTGTTCAAACGTCCTCCACAAAGGGACACCAGGAGACAACGAGGGCAGCAGATAACCTTTATTTTCCTGCAGGACTGACGTGCAGCACGAGTCCGATGAACCCGATACGACCTTATCACACTCAGGTATTGATATCGGTGTAAACTTCAGCTGATAGCTACAAGAAGGCTTGTGGGAGGCGCTTTAAAGAGAGCTTCATAAAAACTGTTTATGTTGTTGTCTCATACAAAAGCCAGTTTATTATTAGGAGATTTTTCTTAAACCTGTCCTCCAGATGTATCTGCCTTTTTAGTCACTTTGTCAGATTTCTTGTTTTGTCTGGGAAGAATAAGGAGAAGCAGTGATGATTAACAAGCTGGATGTGTTGTATGTTTGTCATTGAACTCATAATGAAACAAACCTTTTCTGGTTGTCTTAGATCCATTTTGGGTTCGGCCCCTTTTATAATCCAGCTGAGAAAATCACTTCAGGTCAGACCCAATAAATCCTCGCCCTGAAACGGGTCCCATGATGGATCCATTTCAGCATGAGAGCACTAAATAACACAGCTCCCAGTGCTAAAATATCTTTCTACAAAGAAAATAGAAAGCAATATAAATACCACACACGGCTCTATGAAACTACAACATGAGAAAACAATGCGGAGGCTCCGTTTGGTCCACACAGGCTCTTTGGTGCTGTCGAATGCTTCCTGTTGGGAGTGCACCGCTCCAAGAAAAGGTCACGTCATCTCCGAGATGGGCTTTTTTTTTAGTCATACAAGTCCTCCAAACACATCGGCTGCACAAATGCGTTTCCCACTGAGTATTTATGGACACCTTCACAGTGTGAGGGAGTGCTGCTGAAACAGAAATGTTTGCCTCTGCAGCTTCACTGTTGTCCTTTGCTCTTAATGTTCTCTGAGCCGCCGGTTTGTTATTAAAGGATTCAGATCCTGGCCCGCAGCTACCGAAGCACTTACTCTAAATCACTCTGGATAAGAGTATCTGAGAGGCTAAATGCCTGCATCTGTCTATATCCTTATATTGTAATTGCCACCATCCTGTATCGATTACACTCAAAAATCCATTGAGCCTAATGTGATTTCATTAAGATACAGTCCAAGTAAGCTATTGCAAACAAATACAGAAGACAGGAGAGTCGATCTCTGAAGTTTTGCTGCAACATCTGGTCATGGAAACCTTCTCGAAGCCAGAAAACATCGAAATCCTTTAAGCAGCCTGCAGCTCTTCCTAATGCTTTTTCAATGATCAGTGTGCACGTTTTCCATGTGACTCTCCACCAACGTGAAAGAAAGACAATTTCCAAACAAAGTCAGGTTGTAGAAATATTGGACTTCTGCAGGTTAAGTTGCATTTGCAGAACTCAAATATAAACCAAGCTCCTCAAGATAATGTTTCAGTGATTCAGTCTCTCAATAATCTAACCTGCAAACTGTTATCAGTGCACAGTTCAACCCTGGAAGTGTGTTTGTTTTTATATCACAACAAGAAACACAGTTTGTATCTGCTGTTTAATCAACTGCTCTGATTTTTAAGATGCACACAGATACAGAAAAGCTAAAACAGGTGTTGTCACGGATCCAAAAAATATAAATTATGGAGCAGCTGTCACTGCTGAAAGTAGAAATACCAGCATGTTTTATCACCTGAGGAGCAAACCGGTGTGAGCACAAGTGTGGAGTTTCTGTTTGCCTCACTTCTGTCTGAAAGATAAGGTGAGTCATCACGAGGTTGTGGCACCTCGCTGCGATACTCGGTCTTTTTCAGAATGTTAAAGTAACCTCGCTGCTGAAACCCAAAGACGAAAAAGGACTCCCACAGAGTTCAGATGTGAGAAAGACTATACTGGGTTGCATCATCTCAAAATGGGAAAACAACGGTGATGTAACATTCAGGTATCCACGTTACAAAGAGCTGTGAGAAAAGAGCAACGAAGAACTGAACATCAGCCAAAATAAAAACCTTCACTGAGGCTGTAAATGTGCAAAATGAAAGAAAATGAGCATGTGACAAACGTGTAAAACATGCACTGAACTTTATCGCCTGTGATATAAATATCACCTCATCCATTATTTCATTTAAACCACTTATCTTCTTCTGTAATAAATGAAAAACACTAATAATAAAGTTGAATGCACAGAGAGCCGTCACAGGAAGAAAAGCTTCAGAATAACAGCTGCTTGGCAATCAACATCCAGAGCACGTAAATATCTGCAGAGTGATGTTAAATTTTCTCTTACAAAGTACTGCAGCAAAAAAACACTGAAGCCTTAAACAGGCAACCGAGCAACGAGCCAATTCAAATTACCCCGAGCATCTCTTATCATGCGTTACAAAAAGCTCTAAACGAGGGATGAGGTGGAGACGTTTCTCGCTTCCTCCACATCTCATAACGCTTTCATGATCATCGACAAAAACCAAAATAATGGTGCATCTGAAGAGTTTTCTTAGCGATAAGCTTTATGCTTATGAGAGAGGGCCGTTAACATGATTAAACACCACATTTTAGAGATATTCTGAGAAAATTACTACATTTAAAAGAGCACCTGGCTTCCACAACAAACAGCTGTGCTGGTGTGAATTTCACAGCCATCGAGTTTCCATTTACACAACGCCCAAATTTACGAGGAAAGTTTGGCCTCTACAGCAAAAAACTACTTTGAACCAGCAGCTGAGTTTCAAGACTCCTTTAAAACTTTCCACACAAAGATCTCAACTTTCAACTTTCAGCGTCTGCAGATCTGCTGATCACTTACCGTACTCGATGTCGTAGAAGACGATGAACTTCTGCCAGCGCAGCTCCTCCACCAGAGTCAGCATGACGTCGTTGAGGCGGACCGGCGGCCGGGCAGCGAGCGTGTAACGCTGCCCGCCAGGACTCGGGTTGAACTGGCAGGCGGTCCGCGGCGATCCCTCGCCGTTCCTCTGGATGTACAGGTGCGGGATGTGCATGGCGTCCGTCAGGGACTGCAGGGCGCTGGCTGACGCGCAGCCCGTCGAGGTTACCAACGCCAGGATGCCCTGGTTCATCAGCTCGCAGGCTGGAGGGCAAGAGAAGAGAGAGAGAGGGTAAGGAAGGAGTGGGGAAAAAAATGGTTGTGTACAAAATGAAAAGTTTTATTCAAAGACAACTAAAACATCGACTCAGGTTTTCAAAAATTACGTTAGATGGCAACAGCACACTTTCATAAGACCCCTTTATTCTGAAGCAGACAGTAAATATCAGTACACCGAAGCACCAAAGGATGCAAAGAGCCCAGTTCTGATGTTAAATGATGCCCTGACCTGTCGCTGCAGTGGATATTAGACTGCGCCGTTATAAATCTACCGCACAGGCTGACAGGAAACGCCATTGTTTATCCTGCCCTGACCTACTTTTGAACTTCTTACCCTGCACTCTGTCTCCAAATCCACAAGAGAGCAGATACTCGGATGATTAAACAGGCCACACGTCCAGTCTGCTGAGGCTACGCTAAAGGTTAAAATCAGGTCGACTGGTGCAGCAAACATCGCTGCTTCTAACTTGTCAAAACCTCTGAAATCAGAAGGTTTACAGACGCGCAGAGATCAGATACAGTAAGTCCTTACCTGAACACAGCTCCTAAACACACATCTATCTTTATCGTACATATTTTTAATGCCAGACCAGCCCAAAATAAGCAACCAGCTCTACCGTCAACAAATAACCACCATCATCGAGTATCCTGAACATTTTCTCAGCATCATCACATCAAACAGCACATGCAAAGACAGACACGTCAGTCATACCAGAAACTATTTTAAATATCAGCCGTCATCAGCAGCCGTGTTTTTACTGCCTGTTTAAAGCAAGAGTGGCTTCATTTAATATTTAAGATCATTTATCTACAACTCTCAAATACACAGGAAGAGTTTTTCACTTTGCAAACGCGTCCTTCAACTTCTGTGCAGCCACAATATTTCAGTATATCTCCCAATATTTCGGTATATTTCGGTATATTTCAGTATATTTCAGTATATCTTCCCACTGTGAGCTCCAGAGAAAATACAAGCTGCCCTGTTTCCTAATACAAAACAGGATTTGGTCTTCGATACTGTACGGTGGCTCTCTCCTGTGACTGTGAGCAGTTTCTTTAAATCAGTTGCCGTCCTTCAGTTCGTCTTTGCCTTCAGCTGCTTCTTACTTATCCACTCACTAAGACTTTGCTGAGATCAAATCGCAGGTTGCAGCCAACATGAATAAAATCCTGCTTCTGTTTCACACTTTTTTTTTTTAAAACACTTGATCCACTTACACATCCAGCTGCATCTCTGTGCCTCTGAATCTGCTTTACAACCCTTTTTTTTTACTGCCCGGCGGTGTTGACATGCTCCGTGAAATCTGCCCTCTGCCCGATCACCTCCCATGTCGTTCCTGCCCTACAACATCCCAAAGTGCTGCCTGTGACTGAGCTCCTCTTCTTGCTGAGACAGTTACACTCGGCACTCTTACATCCTCAGACAGCGACAGTATCATCTCCAACCTCGCTCTTTTTCACGTTTAAGCGCCGAGCTCCCGGCTAATCGTTCTCTCCGGGCCGCCTCCCTTTGAAGCAGGTCACATCAAAACCTGTTCGGAGCCACAAAAGTCGGAGCAGGGGGCCAAACTGCAGACACCGCAGTTCCCCCAAAAGCCCTGATAAAAACCTTTGAATGTTTGCCCCCCTCGAGATGCATCAGCTTATTTTATGACAAAATATGACTGTGGGTTCATCTTCAATGGACAAACAACAGCACTGAGTGTGTGTTCAAACAGTGCTCTTTTACCCTTTTTCTGCCACACTAACTGGTTTAGGTTAATTCATGTCGATTGAAACTTTTGTTTCTCAAACTATTTGTTGAACACATGGTGCGTCGTCGATTATTGTATTCTTACATGCCACAGTTAGTTTACCTTTGAGAGTCGCTCTCCTCCTCTCAACACAGTTTTTCCTCACAACACCTCCTAACATTTGCAAAGCCACATGGAAATCCTTCCCTCCTGCGCTCAGCCCTGACAGGCAGACAGCCGCGGTTTAAGTCTCTGAGCAGCCTTTCATCCCCGGTTAGAGCCCGACGCTCTCTGCAGGAGAAGATCTATCCGGACTGAAAGGTCACGAGATGCTCCAAAGGGCAGCAGGCATGTTATGACTGCACTCCCACCAGGGGAAATGTTAAAAAACACACATTTATGCAGAGGCAGGGGAGCATGAAGCATAGCCAGGTAGGCTTAAGAAAAGGAAGAAGAAATTCAGAACAGCTGGCTGGTCGCAGGGACCCTGCAGCTTAATGTTTGATGAATCCAACTTGGCTGAACTTGGGCTGGATCTCTCCGAGTTGAGAACAAACGCAGGGCAGCGCCGCGCCGCAGATCATCAACATTCAGCTGTTTTCTGTCCACAGAATTCAGCCTTATTAAAGGGAAGGCTTCCCGTTCAGGAGCCCTGCTTTGTCAGCATCCGGCACTTTCGGGAAGCGATGACGAGGCAACAAGTCCCCCAACAAAAATTTATACCGTCTCAAAGATAATGAGACAAATGTGGCCTCTGTGAAAGTGGAGCTAATGAACTTGCAGCGAAGCATTTAAAGTGTAATATCACATTAAATTAGTAAATGTTTTTTTGCCAAAAGTCCACCACATAAAACTGGAATCTTACTCATCGAGTCGATTTAAGAGAAATAAATCAGTCTGTCTTTGCTGGTCTGCTGGTCAGGATGTGGTTTTTCTTTAAAACCAGCCTTTTGGAAATAATAATCCAAGTGTGAGAAGTATAAGTAGTACTTATTATCTCAGCTCTCTGTGGAGGACTTGAAAGCCACTTGTTGGCCTGCTATAATACAGTGTTATTGGACTTTTTGGATTCAGGTTTTTAATTCACTTTAACTTTCAGGTTACACAACCAAAAATGGATCATAACACTGCCGAGTTTAACTTCAATGCCTCTGCAACTTGACTGTTGTCAAGACCAGATTTATGTTGTTCACACAGACCTGAAAATCAGATGCAATCATGCAAATGGAACAAACCATCCAACTAAAGAGCTGAACATTCAAATTACACAGTTTTCATTATTCAGGATACACAGACGGAGTTTCAGTGCTATTTTTACCAGGAGAAATGTGCGATATAGTGCAGATTTACTAACCAGAATACTAATAACACATATTTATATTTAACTCAGTCCGCTCTAGTCAAAGCTGCATGAATTGATTTTTTTCAGACAAATAATCCACAATCATCCTGATGAAGGTACGTCTGCATCCACCTGATGAATTTAGCTCTCATATTCTCTTAAATATCTGCCTCTTTAGGTTGATGAGAGCCGAGTTGCAGACAAGAAAACCACAACAATGCCTGAAGATAGACGCTCGGATATAAAGGTCATTTTTCTGTCAGTATAAGAGCCACCCACACGTCCCACGAAGCCATCTGAACCATTAGCGAGGACGAGGGAAATAAACACAGTTTGGTTTCCCGGCTCATCCCCGCGAATCTCCGGTTGTGCTCCTCAATTAAACAGAGATCCATAACAGGTCACATGTCTTTTGTTGATGTCTCTCCACATGACAAGAACAATCACATGTTTAATGAGGCTCGGAGCCATCAGAGACCGAAACTCACAGTCGGTCCGGCGCCCAAAATCACCGAGGACCAATTAGCATAATATACCAGAATGGGACTAATAGGTTTGGAGGCTTCGGAAACACAACGCCGGTAGCTGTTGGGATAACTCACTCAGCAGCCGGCTAAAATGATTTGGGCTGCGACGTGACTCACTCGCTCTATGAGTCCACAGTGAGTCATGGTTTCATCTGTGCTAAATGAAGCCTGCGCAATATTTAGCCGGAGCGACTCCCCGTGCATCCTAATGACACTTACAGAGTGACTCCTACCAGACGGCGGGAGACAAAAACCATTAGAGGCGAAACAAGACAAAGATCTCCCTCCCTCTGCAGCTCTCCTTATCTGTGCCATCTTTATCAATATCTTACTTCCAAATTAGCTCTCAGAAAAAAAAGAGGCAAACTCATCTTCCCCTTGAGCGGAGGATTTATTCTGAATTCCTCTGCGTCTTATCAAGGCCTCTCAGACGCGGCGGCGGCGGTGACTGAATGTGTTTTAGATGCAGGGACGTGTTCTGAAATGACGTCTAAATATCACGTTGAGGAACACTCGGTGCGCTCGGTGAACGATTTGTCGAGGATGTAAACATCCTTACAGCTGCGTGAAATTTCCCCGGGTAAACAGATGGCTTTCATGAATGAGAATATCTGCCTGCGTGCAGCTGAGCTCAGAGAGCGGCAGACCTGGTGATGCCTTTTCAAGTTGATAAGCATCACATTACACAAATGGGCATAAAAGTCACCAATGAAAACTAATCAAACCCGAGAAGAGCTGCAGCTTCCCTCCACTTTCTAATACATCACCCACTTAGCTAATCATATCTAACAGTAAACCACATTTTCTAGATTATATTGACTGTAAACGTGATTAAGGTACTGTACTCAGGCTAAATAGCAATTATCAGTGGAAAGTCTGCAAAATCAACATAAGATTTTGCAGACTTGTTTCTAAAATTCCCAGATTTAATTCAGTGATCAAACATCTCATAAAAACCGTCGTTTCTTACTCCTCTGCTGTTCATGCATGTGGGCTGAAATCCAGTAAAAGCATGTAAACAGCAGCTTTAAAGGCCGAACAGACAGCAGTGACGAGCTGAGAGAAAACTGGCTGGATCACGATCAGCGTTCAGAGTAGATTTTATCAGAAACAAAGTGCTGGTTTTCGTTCAGCCACAGTTAACAGGTCCGAGTGCCGAACAGCAGGACAAACATTCGCCTGCCTGCTCTGTTAAGTTAGCACCGTGAGGAGAAAGCTGCCAGGAGTAACTGTGACTTTTCAACCATCTTTCTGAGAAATATTCACCGGAGCTCACAGAGGAAAGTGCAAAAACGAGATTCAGTGACGGGACGTGTGTTTAAAGAACAACTCAAAAGTCAAAAGTTAATCAAGACAAACGCCAAGGCTGCAGCTTTCAACAGGAACTTAAAGTGGGCGGACGTGCTCAGTCGCCCCGTAAAAAAACAATAACTGGACCTAAATGAAATTATTTTGTGAAACTTTTTCAAAGGTCAAGTCTGAACTGGATCTACTTTATTGTGCAGGATGTAATATGTCTTATTTATTTCTTCCGGGATTGCAAACAGTCAGTGTAAAGTTAATTTATTTTTGTGACAGACGTAAATGTCCTAGCTGTCAGCATTTTCATCACTAATACACTTTTTTCTCTCTCAGCTAAAGAAGAATCAGGGATGTTTTTCTGTTTCAAATCGGAGCTTTATTGATCGCTTGAAAAGGACGTTACCTCCCGCTCAGACTGACGAGATGTTAGGAGAAGAAGCAGCAGTTTGGAGGTCTGATTATCTTTAAAAAGCTTCACAGCCTCAGATGTTAATTTATGTTTTATATGTCTGCAAATAAAAATCAAACAAGACATTTTATCTGCAACTGAATCCACACGTTGAAAGCGACGTTTCGACGCAGCGGCCGCTCGTATCGCGTCATCTGCTCGTCTTTAAATCCAGCCGCCGCTTCTAATCTCACCTCCAACTTTTTCACGGCTCCACGAATTAAGACGGCGGCTGGATTGTTTTGAAGTTACTAAGACACAATAAGAAGGGAAATGAGATTCATTCATGTGTCGCAGAGGGCAGGGAGGCACAGATAATCGATAGGCGGTGGAAACAGATAGCCAGAGCGGCAGAACAAAACAAAAGGATTAGTGCAACTAGACGAGGCCTTATTGAACAGATCAGTGGCACGAGACAAAGCAGGCAGACGGAGGAATTCTCTGTTTCTTATTCTCTCTTTTGTCCTCTGCTGTCTATCTTCAAATCCCTCACTCCTGCAAACACATTATTTACTTTCTTTACAGTATTAATACACAAGATTTCCACGGAGGAGCTTCTCTGCTGCCGCTGATCCATCAAGAGATTTTCACACAAAAGATGCAAACAATACAGTGAGTCACAGAAACACACATTTACTCTTTTTCAGCAGTGAAATTCATTTTTAAACCCTCCGACGAAGAGCGGCTGACTTAGCGATGCTTTTTGTAAGTGTGTTTTTTTTTTTTTGGTTTATTTTTAGCAGCCAAAGTTATTCACATATTTCCTACAGAAATATGTTAATGTAGTTAAAGTGGGAGGTGCAAGAGGCAGCCAATAAAAGTGTGTGATTATTATTTGGCTTGAGGAGAAAATGGACATGGAAGCAGTTTCTAACGTGGAGTCATTTCTGAGATGTCGAATTTAGCGATGAGCCAAAAACACAACAAGTCTGACAACCTGACAGCTCAACAAAGCTCCTTTAAGACCGAAAAAACAGCCAAAAACAACCTGTATTCACTGAAAAGACAAAACAGGAAGTCAGGTGACGTTGTTAAAAGACGCTGACGTGTTTCTGTCGGAAACATCTGAACATTTTCTCTCGTAGTTTCATCTGAAGAGGACTCAAACCCTCGACTCTCTCTGCAGCTCTCTTCTGACTGAACAAAAGAAACAAAAGAAAATTCAAGGATAAAAACAATCACACAGCCACAACAGTAAAACACTTTCACACACGCGCCCCCCTCCCTCGGTGTTCAACGTGCCTCCCTGCGCCCTCACAGCTCATTTTTCACCTCAGGCCGACGGGGTCTTAAATTCTCTCATGCTTAATTAAACTATCTATCTCCATGGATCTGTAGCCCCATTACCCATAACACCCTACACCACCACAACACCCCCGCCCCGCCCCCTGCGTGCCCCCCCCACCGTCCTCAGTGCTGCGCCGCTGCTCAACAATGTCTCCGTTAATAAGGGGGATGAAATGGATGACCTGTGATGCTAATAATGCCGCACACCCAGACTTCATTACGCCTGACAACCTCCAGGCTTCAGCCTCCAACCAACCAGCACCCTGCAGACCCCGAGAGTGTGTGTGAGCGTGTGTGTGTGTGACTGTGTGAGTGTGTGCCCCCCCATGTGTCCTCACACACCGTCCTACATCTGTATGAGTGCTTTTAAGATGGAGGAAGACATGCAGAGAACCGAAGAGTCGATCTTTCAGGCGTCTCAAAACTCAAAGAAATAAAAACACAGTGAGGAACAGAAAGAAAATAATCACAAATAAAACCCCTGAATCATTTTTATATGAAGGTAAAAGCTGTGAGAGGACATAAAAGCTCCCTGGGTGACATTTTTATTCAGTCGAGGAGATGTTTTATTCGTCTAACCGAAGAAAGAAGTTTGAGAACATTTTTCCTGTGCATGTACCGGACGGACCAACAAAAATTACTGAGGAATAAACTGAGAAAGACAAATTTACCAAGTTGAATTTTTTCTGTTTTTATCCTCCTTTTGTCTCGTTCTTGTGTTTTACATCAGTCTTAAACATTATTTTTGAAAAGTGCTGCATAAAGATGAAGATGAACTTCACGATATAAAGGTTGAGGTTGCTTCCTTGTTTATTTAGCTGATCAATCTGTGCATTACTCCTTTAAAATGAAAGAAAAAATGCATCCAGCGTTTCCTTCTCTCGTCCAAACGAGCTGTGATTTCAGAGATCTGGCAGCTGGATAATCCATTTCCAAATGATAAAACGAATACTGGCACAACATATCTGCTTCCTGGTGACTTCGGTCAATAAATATCAGCCGCGTCGGGCCGAGTCTCGGCGGAGACAGAAACAACAGGATGGATCGGAGAAGTTGTAATCATTAATGACTTTCAGGCCTGGACGGAGCTAATGTGCCGCAAACAAAACAAAACCATTAGCTGTATCGAAGCCCCATCTCGACTCATCTCTCTCTGTGTATTTCTTCTTAATTCACACCGACTCGCTCTCCGGGCGCTTCTATTGAACGTGAATGTCAGAGCAGCTCTTCTCTCCACTCTGACATTTCGTCTTTTTCAACCTTATCGAGAAAAGGGTTCGTACTTCATCAGCGAGAAGACGCAGCGATGTCTACATCCCACAGAGCTGCTTGTACAGATTTTATGAGATAAGCAGCGTTTTTTCATCGTGTGTAGGAGGAGATCAATCGTAATGCAATAGCTTGAAAAGGAAATGCAAAGAATAGTTACCAAGATCCTCTCTCAGCCAAATTCATCCTGCAGCAGGTAGAAAACAAGCTGATCTCACATTACTACTGTCTGCAACTGAACTTCTCATTCATTCATTCATTCATTCATTCACCACTTAGAAGAACCAGCTCGTCCTCCGAATGAAGACGTCACATTTGTCTGCAGCATCTTTAGCAGGAATTTTAATGTGACTTATGATAATTTTGAGTTTTGGGGATCAAGAGACAACTGTTGAATTAGTGGTGACTTCAAAACAGCAGCACCGTTTCTATAAACTGCAAAACTTGGGGTATTATTGGGCTTTCCTACTTTTTATTCTTGGATTTCTCCAGATCTGAGCTTGATCGATCCGTGTTTGGCTGCAGGAGACGTGTTTGAAGACAGGTGAATATCATCAAACAGACAAAGATGCGTCCACCTGATCATTCGACCCACTTTACTTTCAGAGGTGGGTTTCACCTGAAGCGCCTCGCAGTCCTGCAGGTGAGGCCGTGAAAGTGTTAAACTGCAGCTCTGGTATCATTAACTCGATTTCCCTCACATGAATCCGAACAGGAAGCAGCGTTGTATGTGCAGCATCTACCAGCGTGTGCGAATCAGACGGGAGAGGCGGCGCTGTAACACGAGAGGTAATGATGTATTAGAGAGAGCAGGACGGAGTCCGGGGGCGATTCATCACAGTGAGACAGCTGAGGGACAGAGCCATCAGTCAGCCTCCACCACAACACAGACAGACAGGCAGGGAGAGAGACAGGGAGAGAGACAGACAGACAGACAGGCAGGCAGACAGACAGGCAGACAGGCAGAGAGAGAGACAGGCAGGCAGAGAGGGAGAGAGAGAGGCAAGGAGAGAGACAGACAGGCAGACAGACAGACAGACAGGCAGACAGACAGACAGACAGGCAGAGAGACAGTCAGACAGACAGGCAGAGAGAGAGAGAGACAGACAGACAGACAGACAGGCAGACAGACAGACAGACAGAGAGAGAGACAGGCAGGCAGACAGGCAGAGAGACAGACAGACAGACAGACAGACAGGCAGGCTGTCGGAGCGACAGGCCTGCTGATGGTTGAATTGCCGGTGATGTTTTGGTCACTTTCTGAGATGAACCTTCATCATCTCGACTTCCTTCGTCTCCTTTTATTTTTTTCCTTTCTGCAAACTTTATGTAAGCAAACAATGAAATTCTGCTGTCAATCAATTAGCAGTGGAGACAAAAAAAAAAGAGAAAGGATCACTATAATAATAATTCCTCCTGTTTCTATAGACACTGAAAAGATGTTTTTATGAGCAGGTCACTTTTTTAGTTATGTCGGATGCATTTGCACGAGCAGGAGGTGACCATCATCAGCTGGAGGTGTTAAATTGCAGAAATGTTAAACATGTAAATAGATATAAATGCCTGAGACGCACACCGTGCATCTGGGCGACCGAGTGTTTGTTGACAAGAAAATGTCCGCACGTTACTTTTATCTCAGCTTATCAGTTGATATACGTGCACCGGAGACGCTGTGATGTTTAAGGTTTACATTTGCACATTAGAGACTCCTTCACAGCGTGTTAAATGAAACGTCGCTGTGCATAAAGAGATGTCCAGTGCTGTTGCTTTCTTCCAGCGCCTGGTTTATTACAGTTACTGAGGGGAAACAACATTTGCATAATCCAAATATCGTCTCCTCTCTGTGAGACTCACGTGCAGCTGATGTTAATGAATGTGAAGTGACACAGAGGAAGACGGTCAGCAGAAACATCACGGCGTCATGAGCTGCAGGTTTCTGTTTCGAATCAGGTCTCTTCATCCTCTCCTGCTGCAGGAAACACTTTCCTCTCACCTTTCCTCTGCGGAGATCAGTATTTGCATTTCAAGACGCGATACGCTCACGTCATGAAATTTCATGAGTTCACGCGGCCGCAGACGGATCAGGCGTGTTCCCCAAAACACGAGGGATTAAAGCTCGGCTCAGCATGCGGTTAGAGGAAAGTCCTCTCTTTCTTTACATTAACACATTTCCACTTTCTGCTATCTACAACCTCCTCACCATAAAGGTCATTCAATTACATGTTCGATTCCTCGCGCAGCATTTCTGTAGAATTTGACCTGAATCATTTATGCCCGCCGAACCCAAACTAATGGCTCAGATCAGCGCGGCCGGTGAGTGGAGAGCTTTTTCAGGGAGATGTTTCATGAGGAAAAAAAAAGAGAAGTTGACGGCAGATGGCTGACATGATGAGTCACGCTGAATCCAAACGGCTGATTTGTTTATCTCTCCCCCCCGAACGCAGCCACCAAAACGAGCACATATTCCTCAAAACAACCAATCTACAGACTTTGTGAAGCTTAAAATATTCAATAGACACTGGATGTTTCTGTGTTAAACAACCCGGCGGCGGCTCATCGTTCGTGTCTGTGCAGGAAAGAGTCCGAGTGTGATTCAGTATCTTTGCTTGTTTGGCCGGAGCTCCTGGCGCCCATCTGTTTGGTGGATTATAGTTTTGTGGTGCCAACAAACAACAGCCTCTTCACAATCATCTGTCTCACTTGAACCCTGCAGACCTGCTCCGCGGCGTTAAACCGAGGTTGTGTTTGTGATGTGGACTGAAAGCGAACGAAGGGGACACTCGACCGCCGCAGCACCATGTTTGTTTTTCTCCACCAACACGTTGTGTTTGATGTGCAGATTTTTTTAAGGCCGGGTTGTAAAACGTCTGAACCCGCCTCCTCTCAGGATGATAACACGATGTGGACGGCACGAAGCGCCGCCACTGAAGAGCAGTGAAAGAGGCCTGAATGTAAAACACACACACACACACACACACACACACACACACACTGGTGAAGGTTGCACCGCTCGGTGTTTTGATGCAGAGCAGGAAGGACGAGCAGCAGAAAGCAGAAACTGCTCGATGGATTCGCGTCCACCTCCGTCGTCTCTGACCAGTGACCCAATCAGATCACAGGGCGCTTAAAGTGGCGACGTACAAATTCATCTACGCTTTTCTGAGCTGATTACACATCATTTCATCCAATAAAGACTTTCTGAAGAGGAGGAAAGTTTCTCTGACCTAACGAGCTCGCTAACTGAACTGAACCAGCTCATTAGCTTGATGTTGGATCTGATGGACTTTCACTTCCCTAAATCTTAATCTTTAGTGTTTTTGTGGTCTAAAGGTCAAATATTCTTGCTGCTCTTCATTAACCAGCCTGATAAACACACAGTTTAAAGCCGTCTGTAAGTGTTAATGAAGTCTATCTATGGGTGGAAATCTGTGTCTGAACTGCTGTTGACGGGTTCGTTAAAGCGCGCGGGACATTTTGTGTAATGTAAATGAAATAAACGGTGTAAAAATGAGCAGGTTTTACATTAAATCTCGTCTCATTACGGAGCCGCTCGCGCAGGATCTGATTGTACTCGTGTGAAAATGAAGAGAAATGAATTTGGCCGGTGGAAGCTGCTTTTGGCAGGTGCTCCCGGTTTGTTCGCCGTCTCTTGGCAGGTGAGCTGAGGAGCTGAACGTGGACCCCACCGACGGCCTTTTTAACTTACATCTATCAGCTAATCGTGATGAATGAGCCACTAATCAGCTCATCCCTCAAAACAACAACAGCAGCAACACGGCCGGCCCGAGTCCAGAAACGCAGAGCTGACCGACACGGAGCAACTTCAAACAAAAAAGCACCGCCGAGTGTGAAATATCTGCTGGCCTCCTCCTCCTCCTCCTCCTCCTCTGAACTCCCCCGAGGAGCAGAGCCGCCCGGTGGTTCCTGTCAGCCTTCACAAGCAGCCAAGAGGAGGGTCAGAGTTCAGCGCCTCATCCCAGAAACAGAGCACCGTCTTGGGGATAGCCGGGCCCCGCGGAGAGCCTGCAGATCAAGGACGCGCTCATTTCCCCATGACAGAGGAGAAAAAAGAGGAAGGAAAAGAGGGGGGAAGGAGGTGAGAGGAGATGAGGAACAAAAAGATGGGAAGGAAAAGGAAAGGAGGAGCAGTGGGAGAAGAAGAGGAGGAAAAGAAGGAAGATACAGGAGAAGAAAACGATGATGGATGAGAGGGAAAAGAAAGAGATTGGAAGATGGAGGATGCAGATGAGACGAGAGGAGAGAGATGAGGAGGGAGGGAGCAGGAGAGGAGGAGAATAAAAGAGGGAGAGGAAAAAGAAAAGAGGTGATGGCATCATGAGGAGGAGGAGAAGAGGAGCTAAGAGAGCAAGGAGGAGGAGAGGAGAAAAGGAAGCGATGAAGGAGAAAAAAGACGACTGAGAGGACGGGAGGAGGACAAAAGAAGACAAAATGAGATGAAGTCGAGCTCCTGCCAACATCTCGTGGATTCGATGGGATTTCTTTAAAGGAGGAGCAGCTGTATCACCGTGCAGGGAGGCGGGAGGAGCTCTCCATATTTTATTGATAGGAGGAGCGCTGAAACACCAAAAGGCCGCAGCATCAAACAGTGTTTGAGGAGATCTTCCAGCCTCCAGAGAGAGTGTGTGTGTGTGTGTGTGTGTGTGTGTGTGCGTGTGTGTGCGCTCCCCTGGGCCTCCTCATCTTAATATCCACACAACAAAAGGAGTAGAAGGGGGGAGCAGAAACATTTTCTACATGTGATGCAAACGTCCTCCAGCGTTATTCAAATAAACGAGGTTCATGCAAACGTCGAGTTTCCACCTTAAATCAGTTTCACATGACGGAAACATCCGCTCACATCCTGACGGGATTTCTCAGACTTTAAACAACATTTGGAAATGAAATCTCTACATGTTTTTTCTTGTTTTATTTGTGTAAAATAAGAGCAAAGTTTGGAAACAGATTTTCTGTCTTACAAGTAAAAAGTAGTATTGTTTTTTCATTTAAAAGTAAAAAACAAGTTTAATTAAATGTTTTTTTGTTGTTTTCTTGGTGGTTTAAAGCAAAAAGGAGTTAATTAGATTTGATCTGAGCCAAAACTTTAAACATATGGTCTCATCAAAACTGAATTTAGTGCTAAAAAAGAGAGAAAAGAAGGAAAATGGGACGAGTGTGTTGCCACTTCAACAGATAAGCAGACATTTATTATGTTCGTAATAATGAACAAGATGTTTTTTTTCAGTTATGGAAATGGAGGGGATAAAAAAATCAAACATGCTTTATTTTATTTTCATTTCATGATCGAAGAAAGTAACTTAATGAATGAAGAGAGACAGTTTGCGGTCTGCAGGAATTATTTGTGTATCTTTGGATGATCATAAATGAATATCAGCTGCTCGAGGTCTTAACATGCTTACTAGTGTGTGTTATTGTCTTTTTTCTACATTTCATGAGAGCAGTTCAAACATCAAACAGAGAGATCCTGAACAGAAACGACATCCGAGCGCTGATGAAACAGAATAAACCATCAAATCGCTCCAATGAGAAAACTAACGGGGGAAAGTCAAGGTCGGCGACATGGTCAGGAAAGAGCCGAAGCTCAAGGACGAGACATTCAGAGCCCACGTGAGGCAATAAAAGAGAAATAATGCAAATGTACGAGAGCGTACATGAGAGTAAAACTATTCCACGGTGAGTCTGAGCTTCATCAGCCACATTCAGGAGCTTTATTTCACTTTTTATGAGGCTCTCTCTCGACAGAAACAGAGACAGATGCAGTTTAAGCAGACAACAGAAACCTTAGAAACCTTTCTGCAGCTAAAATATGAAAGACACACAGCTGAATATGAAACATTACACATACGCTGAAATATAATATCCATCAAATCGGAGTTAAAGCAGCTGTAAATACAGAACAGAACAACGGCAATATACAAGAAAATATGTGAATAAAGCTGAGATCAGATATTTGAACCAATAGATACTCTTCTGGACCAAACGAAGGCTAAAACATCAGAGATTAACGTGCCAAATTAACGTTAAAATGCTAAAATATCATCAATGAAAGCCCTCTAAGTGAAAAAAGGCATTTTAACCCATGAAGAGGTCATAAAATGAGAGTTCGTCACTTCAGCTCAGTTCATCAGACGGCTCTGAGCTCGGCGGTGTTTTCTCTTTTGCTGCGCTCCGTTCAACCAGGTGAGAAAGACATCCTACAATTAAACACACACACAAGGAAGTGCGAAACGTCTCACACCTTTAATAACCAAACTGTGCCGCAGCTTTTAAGAGCGAGAAAGTAACTTCGACCAGCGAGAGGAGACGAAGAAAAATACAAAGACAGAAAACAAGCTGCTTCTTACTTGAAATAATTTGATCTGATCAGTCACTGAATTTAACTGAATAAAAAGTCAGTTTTTCCTCCACCGAGTCTTCAAATCCAAAGTTAAATTCCAGTGTCCATTTTTGTTTGTTTATTCGACTGATTACTGACGGAGGCTGCAGGAGGCGCCGTGTTTCAGGAGGCCGACGGAGACGTTAAGACGAGACACAGAAACAGTTGAAGGATCTGAAGTTAAAGCAGCGAGACGTCCGCAAGAGACGAAGTGTTGTAACCCCTCTGCAGATATTTCATAATCTGTGTTTCAGTGTGTGTCGGCAAACAGCAGGCAGCAAACAGCCTGAACCAACAACAACACACACACACACACACACACGGCGAGGCTCACAAGACAGAAATGAAACCTTTTCACAAAAACATTTATATATTTACTTTTTTAATGTAGTGTCACAAAAATATAAAACAGACAGAAAAGATGAAGAGTAAAACAGTGTGTGTGTGTGTGTGTGTGTGTGTGTGTGTGTGTGTGTGTGTATGAAGTCTGCCCATGATCGTGCTGATTATCTTTTCCCGCTGATGTCCGCACTCACATCACCTTCACGGGCGACTTGTCCCGTCTCAGAGAGGAAAGAGCAGCGCGTCAGCGGTGATTTAAAAACACAACACATCTCCATACAGGCAACACACACACACACACACACACACACACACACACACACACACACACACACACACCTGGTGGTGTAAATCAAAGCAACAAGCGGCGGCGGTCGCTGTGGGAGGAAGGAAGGAGGAAACGACGTGAAGGACGAACAGAAGAGCTCTGGCCGCTGTAATAAATCCTCCCGGAGCCATTTTTCTCTTGTTTCTGTGTCTGCAGGACTCATCAGGTCAGATCGATACGACGATCCACCGACTCATTTCAGCTCAGATTGGGATTAATGACAGTTTGTGGGGAAAAACAGACGGGACGACTTTGGGGCAGCAGAAAACTTTGACACTGAGGAAAGATCTTTAAAGTTTTTCTGCTTTTATCTGTGTATTTTACTCATATTTGACATTTAAACATTTAAGAAAGCAACCACTTCTGTTTATGTGGCCTTTTTTAAAACAACTTCAATGAAGAAAGTTACAAACACAAAGCAGGAAATAATCAGGAAATAAACAGGAAATAAGCCTTAAACGACGCAGGAAGTGACAGCAAGCCCTCAATAACATGAAAGTCTTTAAAAGTTTTAACAGGCATCTTCATTATTATTAATAATGTCCCCTCAGAGCCCAAAATAATTCAACTTAAATGTTTGAAACAAGTTGTTGTTTTCCAAAGACAAACTGTAGTTAATGTGTTTATTAAAAGAAAGTCTGATGAACGATGTCGAAGCTCAACTGATGTGTTTATTTAGCAGGAAAAAGCAGTAACTGTATGGATTTAACGAAATTTTTAATGTTTCAGAAACAGATCTGAGTGTTTGTACGACTGCATGAATGAGCAGCAAAGATTCAATACCTTCAATTAAAGAGACTCATCTTCTGTCACGATGTCTGCGAGGCAAACACACACACAAAGGAAATAAAGTGATGTAAGTGCACATAAAAGATGGAGAAATAACCTTCATCTGTGCTGCTGAAAAAGGTAGATAACCTGTTAAAATCATTTAAAAACACTGTTTATGCAGAAGATGAAGACGGAGCTGATAAAATGAGTTTTTTTTCTCCTCTGCGCCTTTAAACATAATTAAGGCGAAGATTAAAGTTGAGTGACGGTCAGACGAAGCCGTCACGTCGCCTCGGTTGTTGTTTCGCGTAAAACGAAACGCAGCGTGAGAGCGAGGAGGTTCCTGATGACATTCAGTTTACCGTCTATTTAACAAAATATCAATTAGGATGTATGGAGGCAGAGCTGGGGGGGTGGATTTGTGGTAATTGGGCTTTTGATCAACTGCAGAGACGATCTGCTTGACGTGCCGGAGACGAGTGACGGCAAATACTGACGGAGGTCGAAGGGCGAGCGAGCACGTGAGAGAGAGACACGATGAGGTCACAGCAAACATGGACGCTGCAGCTTTTAGGCTTCAGGTTGTTTGTGCATCATAACAACCATCTTCCTGTGCGGGTGTTAGCTTCATTTCATTATACTTACTCTAATTTATCATGTTGTATTGATTGATTCACATTTTCAGTGAATATATCGACCTGATCAGGCGACGAAGTTAGCTTCAGATTCACTGCTTCAAATGTTAAAGGGGAATTTAAGGGGAATTTTACGTTTACGTTGATTGTTTGTTTTTTTTGTTCCTCTTATTGATGTTAAATCATTTTAGGCATCTTAGATCAAACATTAACTTTGTTTGAGACCCACTATCAGTTTTGAATAACCTTTATTGTCTTTGCAAAAATGCAAGAAAAAGGCACATTTCGCTGTTTTTTCCACATCTAGACCACTTTGGACCAGATCTAGATCAGAAACCACTATAAGACTTATCAGAGGTCATTAAAATGATGTTAGATCAATAAGAGGTACAAAAACAGACGGTAAATATACAAACAGTCAGTCAGCATGTTTAGATAACTTTCCCTTAACTTTCCCCTTAACTGTCGAATCAGAACCTAACTTCTCAACTTCACTTCTCAAAGTCTCAGCAGGAACCTGACCTCCTTTAAACAGAAAAATAGTGCACTCTGATCCCTGCGTGGGTGCATTTGGTTTTATATTTCAATAATGTCTGATTGCTTTGGTCTTAAAACACTCGATGACGGAGCCTCTAAAAAGAGTGTGTGGTTGAAATCAGCAGGATTTGTGGAGGAGTTCAGATTTTTATATGAAAAAGTGTGGACACATATTTTTAGAATATAATGAGACTTTGTACATGTGCGGCTGCATCATATTTGTTTACTGTATATGAGCTTTTCCACTGCGAAACAAAACTGCAGCCGTCACTGTTTCACACACACACACACACACACACACACACACACACACACACACACCATTAGCGTGTGTGAGGTGCCGGCTGAGGTGTCAGACGGGCAGATGAGGTCTGAGCCGCTCTCGTGGCTTCCCGCCTCATTTCCATCCATTACTGAGGGCCGAGGCTCAGAAAGCTCATTTGGCTCCATTAGAGGCCGCGGCGCCGCTTCGGCCAATCACGGCGGCCGAATCGATCCGTCCCTCGGCACGGGACAGAAATGAAAGGATGAAGGTCACAAATATTCAAACTGTTCTGACAAACAAAGAGATTTGAAGGATTTGATGGGAAATACAAACACGACGTTTTAAATGAACGCATTAATTAATGAATCAATGAGCGAGGGAGACGAGTGAATGAATTAATAATGACTGCATAACTGAGGGAGTGAATAAAGATGAAGCCTTGAGCTAATTACTGAGTGAGGGACTGAATACATGAATAAATATCTAGACTAATGAAAGAACGAATGAGTGTGTGAGATGAGAGAGTGACTCAGTGAAGGAATCAAACAATCAACAAATAAATCGAAGATCGGAGCGAATGAAGACACGAATGAATGAATGAAATGGTGAAACAGATGAAGAAGTGTACAAATGAATGAAAAAGTGAGTCGGTACAAATCAGTAGATGAATACATGAGTATAAGATGGAGGGAAGAAGTGAACACATGAATGAATAATTCGTTAAGTGAGAGAGGGTCGATCTATGAATCAGTGAGTCGATGAACGAGTGAGTTCATCTCCTTTCACTGAACAGTGAACGAATAAACTGATCAGATAGTGAGTGAATGAGTGAACTGGATATTTATCTGTATTGTTTCTTCTTTTCTGTCCTGTTTCAGTAAAAAAGAAAGTCTTTTTTTTAATTAACTGAGCGAGCGTCTCTCCAAAATGACATGAAAGCGGCTCCTCTTCTCAGGCGGCGGGAACTCGTGCTATCGGAGCACAAAGAGATCCGAACGCTGTGTTTTAAATATTCCATTATAGGATCCATTAGGATAATTACAACACATCCTCTTTCACCGATCTGACTGCGAATCCTTCTTTCTTTTTTCTCTTTTTTCGTTGGCCTCCTCTGGCCCCGGTTTGACGTCGCTGAAAGAAAATGGCACAGCGTGGAGAGATGCTAACAGGGAGGAATGAATTTAACGCTGCTTTTACAAAGAGGGGTGGAAGTGGCTCGGCCGAGAGTCATTTCTGTCTCTTTTGTTGTCTTTCTTGTTGTTTGTGTGGTTTTTTTTTCCCCTGCTTGATGAAAAGCAGCAGAAAAAGGCCACAGCAGAGATGTTTATCACCTCTGAGCTCGGCCGCAGAGAAGGGAAAAATGAAAAAGGGATATTTGTGTTTGCTCTCTTGGAAACAGCGACCTGTCCTATTAATGCGCCGACACACACACACACACACACACACACACACACACACACACACACACACACACTGCTCCTGTATGAGCTACAAAGCAGAATTTGAAAAGACGGCAGCTAATAAATGCCAGGTCGTCCTTTCTACAGAGGAAAAAAAATATAATTGCAGCTCTTGTGTAACCAGGAAGAGGAAGAAAAGCTCTTCCTCGTGTTTTTGACCAAACAGCCTTTACGTGATCTAAATTATTTATATGGAAATGTCACAGTCTGTTTCCATCCAAACCTCATTTTTCATCTGCAGAAACGTGATCTGATCGACAACAACGAGCTTCAACACGAAGGTCGGAGGTCAGAGCGGAAAAGAGAAACTTTATTTAGACGTTGTGGTGCTAAAACGGTGAAAACAGTAAAACACAAAATCGATTTTATCCTTTTCGAAATATAGTTGTGTTTAATTAAGCTTTTCCCACAGAAAATAACAAATTTATAACGGCTTTAAACTTTGGAAACTCACCACATTCGGCACGCTGCAGCTTGAGTCGCGTGTTTCGAGGGATAAAACACTTCTAGTAAACAGCAAAGATTTTAAAAAGCCTTGCAGTGAGCATCATCCTTAAAAAGGATGAAATAATTAGTGCTCAGACTTTAAAACAGGAAGACCTCGACGCGACGTTAAACTCATCAGAGCGGCGAGATTATTTCCTTCCAGCTGCGCTTTTATTTTTTAAGTCACCGCACGAACAGAGAGATGTTTACTGGTTTCCTCCAATAATATTTCAAGTTGAGCCTCTCGCTTTATTTTCGCCCTCTCTCGCTTTCCACACACTCGGTGTTAGGTCTTAATTAGCGACGGCGCATCCAAATGAACTTCATTTACATCTGCGGTGTGAGTAAATAAACCTCTAAACTGCAAACATGTGGCGGGGTAAACGTGGGGGCTAACGGAGGCTTTAATAAATGCAAATTTAAAGCTGAAACAAAAAGCGGCCATGATGAAGGGAGACGCTACAGGAAAGGTCACCAAAAGTATGAGGATGTTACTACACACAGCAAATACTACAGAACGTCTCCGTGTTAACTTCATCATTAAAATAAATTTAAAAAAAGGCTAAACAAACAGATTTTCCTCTGAGCGTCTTCTCGCTTTCACATTTCGCTTCCTGGCAGCGAAGCAGCCGTCACCTCCACGTCTGTGGAAACACGAAGTTTAATTTCCTGCTCTGACAGTGATTAATAATTAGTGAATCCAAACGCTCATGAAGCCATCGGCTCTAATAATCCTGCAGAAAAACAGAGCTGGAGTCTCCTCCGCTGTGCTTTTATTGATTAAAGGTCGACGTTTGAGTTTAATCTGCAGCTCCGGTTGACCTCCAGTTGCTGAGACGACCCTCTCGTTTTCTATCCATCCTTTCTTTCACGACGCTGAATTTATAATCTCAAAGGTTTTCATCTCACCTTTCGTGATAATCTGGAATTAAAGGTGTGTGTTTGGAGCTCAGTTCAGTTTCATTTTCATCGCCTGTCCTCAAAAACAACTAAAATTAGCAGAAACAACGAAAAAAACAGGTGAAAACAGGTGAACTAGAGAGCGAATATGTAACATGTACTTTAATTTACATTTTGTCTTTTATCAGCAGAGGCTCAATAGTGACATTTACATGAAAATCCCCAAGATTATAACTGAGCTTTTTTACCTTTTCTTACCCTTTTCTCTTCTATTTTCTTCTAATTTAAACACATCATTTGAAGTATTGTGATTAATCATTGCCTGAATATATTAAAAAGCAATTAAACCGACGCGGACAGAAGCAACAACAACAACAAAAAAAAGCAGCAGATGACATTTAAGTACTGTCAATTTTCAGCCGAACACATCAGATGAGTTTTATTTCTGTAAGTCAACGTTTATTCTCAGCGTGCTTCAAAGAAACTGTCAGAAAAGTGTCAGACAGATGCAAACAGAGGCAGAAGAGTTCGAATCGAAGAGAAAATGGAAGCACTCGTATGAAAATCTTAAAAAAGACAGATGTTCATGTTGTCTTAACTTCTGCGGCCATTTTTTTCTGCTTCTCTTTGCCTTGCTGGTTCTGTTGGATTGGTTGATTATTTTCTCCGGCGACGCGCTGATTTGATTTGCAGGACAAAATCGGAGACGATTTGAGAGACGTGGCCAAAAAGAAAACATAACTTAGGATAAAATGATCATCCAGAAATCTCCCTGCACCTCTCGACCCGGCTAAAAATACTCAAATCTGTGTGCGACAAGAAAGGATAAAGTCTCACTGAAATGTGGATCTGTTTTTTCTTCCTTGTTCCACATTTTTTCCTCCTCCTCCGGCAACACTTCTTCCTCATTACGCCCTCTTCCTCCCTCACTCCTGCTCTCCGTTTGTCCTCTTTTTTCTCTCATTTTCGGTGTTTCGCCGTCATTCATCCCTCTCTCTCCTCCGTCTCTCGCTCGCCCTCTGCTCTTTCCCCCGTCACTGGTTTTAATGAGCTCTCTCTCTCTCTCTCTCTCTCTCTGTAAATGAACAGCCACCCTGCTGAATCGCAGGCTGAGGCAAAACCTTAAATAAGCTATCATTGCAGATGAACTCATCTTCACCCAAAACACACACACACACACACACACACACACACACAGAAAAGTGCTGCTGCAGGTAAGTGTTAATAAAGTTGTGTTAGTGTGTATTTGAAGGGTTGTAATCGTTGTGTTTAACAACTCTGATGTGCTTTGTTCAGCTTTGTGTGTGTGTGTGTGTAACGTCACCTAACACACACGTATACAAAACACATGAAAAAAAAACACACTCAGGAGCTCATTGCCTCCTGCCGCCACGCGGTACACAAACATGATTGTCGACACGTAAAACATGTAAGCAACATGTCAACAGCACACTGATCTCAGCATGTTTATGTGAGGTAGAGAGGGATGAAAGAAGAGTGAAGGATGAAACGTGTGTTTGTTTAACATGTTGTTGGCGTGTTGTTTACATGTTAAAAATCAGTGCTGTTTGACCGTCGTCATTATTGATAATCTGCTGCCTTCAGAGCCACAAATAATTGAATTAAATGCTTGAAAACACCTGCTGTTGTTTTCCAGAGACAGATAATTGTTAACGTGTTTAATGATGGAAAAGAAAGAGTCATGATTAATGTCAAAGCTCAACGCTGTGTTTATTTACTAAGTGAAAGCAGCCGCAGAGAAAAAGGATGAAAATAATTTAAGTAATTAAACCTTCTTTTTAAATATTGCATTTAGAAAAATAGCATGTATTAAAGTGTACACAAAAAAAGAAAAGGACACCCCTGAGCTTACACAAATGGTTTAACCCGACTGCTCAGCAGCCAATGAGATCTGACGCCAGAAAGATGTGAGTTTACCGTTTGAGGCCACACGTTGTTGACATGTTGTTTACGTGTATTTCACATGTAGAAAATCACGTGTATTTGGACCACATCTCTTTTTCTCCATCAGTCCTTCAGCTCCATCACGTCGTTTGACAACGTTATTATCCCTTTCTGCCTCCCTCCATCATTTCCTTACACGTCTTTTCACCTCTTTTAACCATTACCTCTCCATACGTTCCTTTTTTTTCTCTATATATTTTCTGATTATTCTTTCATAAACAGCCGTTGTTCTGCCGGCGGCTCCGTCGACCCCTCGATCAATCTTCTGACCCCTCCGGCGTCCTTTACGCCCGTTATACGTCTCTCTCTCCGTCCTTTTCACACCCCGTCTGACAGAGCTATCACTTATTTTCCACCCTCAGTCGTTCCTTTAACCATCAGTTTCTTTACGCCTTCAATCAGCGACCCACCAACCTTTTTTATCCTCTTTAACATCCCGTTGACGCCTTAATCATCCCTTTATAAGCCTGTTTCTTCCTTTATGTCCACCTATTGTCCATTTATTCCTCTGTATCCCACATTTAGCCACATCTTTCAATCCTTCTTGACCCTTTGTATTGTATCGTCCTTTTACTATCTCTAAAAGCCCCTCAGCCTTCCTTTATATGCCCCTATTGTCCCTCTACCATCACTTTTCCTTCCTTTTATTCTCATATAGCTCTTTTAACCCCACTTTAATCATTCAGTCATTGCTTCTAACCTTCTTCCATCCCTCTCTCACTCTATTTATCCTCTATAATTAATAGTTTATCCCTCTATAATCACTTTAAGACCCTAATAAATGACGTATTTATCATTCATTAAACCACAAATCACCAATCCACCGATCTGACCTTTCATTTATAATCTGTGACCCCTCGTACGTCTCTTTTAACCTCCTCCATCATCTTCACACGCTCCTACTTCTCCGTCTGTAACCTGTTTACACACTTCAGTAAGTCCTTTACACCTCTATGATCATCTGTATCCCTCTTTCATAGCCTTAAATAAGTCCTTTTTACTCCTCTATTATTGTTTTATATCCTCCCATCGTCACCTTTATCCTGCCGTCAGTCACTTTTCAGCCCTCTGTCGCCTCTTTGTATTTTTCTGTCATCCCTCTGACCTCCTCGTTGTCTCTTTGACGTCTCAATAAGGGATTTTCATGCCTTTATCTTTCCTCCTGACCTCTCCTTCGTCCCTCTTTTGCACCCTTTTATCCGTCCGATGGAGGAACTGTTTGCTTTTGGATCTGACAGCTGGTCTCTTAAAAAAAAAAAGAAAAAGATGCAGAAAACAAATCATGCTCCGTCTTTGTCTTTTTCTCTCTCCTCCTTTGCTTCCAGATTGTGTGTGCAGGATAAAAAAGTTCACCATCTGAAGTGCTGTAATGAGCTGCTGACAACAAGGCCACCGCCGCCTCCTCGCAGGACAGAGAGCTGATTATATAAGCAAACCCACGAAACGAGGCTACTGTGTGAGGCCTAAAAATAACCCTTTTCCTCAGAGACGCAGGAGAAAAAGGTGTGGATCCCCCTGAAACTGAGACGTGACGTGACGTGACTTTAAAATCTTTCACCTTCTCATCCTTTGTTTCACTTTGAGCTTTTCTATTTCTGCACTTTCCTCCTTAATTTCCATATTTTACTTTTTTTCTTTCTTATTTTTTCGGTCTTTCTTCCTTCCATCCCTCAGTCTCTCTCTTTCTTTGTCATCCTCCTTTCCTGCGTTTCAATAATCCTTCCTTTAATGTCTTTTCTTATCTTAAATGTGATCAAAACATGAAGAAGTGAAGGAGGTGGAAACTGGGAACATGGGTGTGTTTCTGTTATCTGTCCACACCCCCGACGTGACATAAAACACAACGTCCGAAGAGACGCTCGCCGTTATTCATATAGATGAAACCACCTTATCACACACACACACACACACACACACACGCCGTATCTCACTGTGTCATTTTAGAGGTGAATATTAAAGATTGATATCAGACATGAAATGTTTCATAACGCAGGAAAAACAGCCTCATTCTGGACGTCCAACCGTCCGACCTCCTTCCATCATCGAGCTTTTCGTTTCACACGACGAGAAACTGAAAACTCGTCTGTTTCAACCTTTTGAACGAATCGATAAACAAACATTTTTCTGATGCTAACAATGCCAAATGTCTCTCTTGTGTTTCTGTTAAGTCTTTTCTTTCTTTCATAACTTTATACTCTTAACACCAACGTATTTCCTCCATAAAATCTCTGCTAATCTTTGTCATGAAATACCATTTAACATAAATACTTGAACGTTAATATTTGATTCGGATATAAAGACATTACAGCCCACCTTTATCCGTCCTTCTCTGAAACCTTTTCTTCGTTTTATTCCTCCCACGTTGGATAACGTGAGTTTTTCCATTATTAAGGCCCGCAGGAGCCGGATGAGTTTCTCTGAGAAATGGTCACTTTTACCTCCTAAAGCTTCTTTCAGATGGGATTAGTTTCCTCCCGGGCAGACGAGGAGAATTGTAATTATCACTCGATCTGTTTGTTAATTTTAATGTTATTCGTAATATCCCTCTATTTGACTTTAAGTATCAATTTAAGCTCCTGGTGGTCGGATCACTCTCCGCCGAAGCGTTCGAGGGGACTTCTGCTAATGTAAATGTGGCAGATGGACAATTTCAGCATCAATAAAACATCTGCACATTAACTCTGAGACGTTGGTATAATTACTGTGAAATAACAAGACCCTCACCGAGCCGGTCGCGGCCTCTGAATTTTACATGCTGACTTTTCTGGGGCAGACTTAGAGAGAGAAATCTGCACGACCTGTTTTTAAAGGACAAAACTGGAGGAAATTTGTTTGTTTTATGGCGACTGAGTTCGGCTGCGAGTGTGTTTCCTCTTTTCCTCGTGATGTTTGTATGTTTATCTGCAGGTAGTTTCCATCAGCAGGTGTGGACGAGCTTAATAAAGTCTCATTATTTCTTTATTATTTCTTTCTTTAACATATATAACATTTAGGCCTTAATGATCGTTCACTTCTGGACCCTCGCTGACAAACAGCACAGAGATGCTGAAGGCTGAAATCAGCTTTAACTCGTGAGCTTGAGAAACTTTCCCGTTATGACTGATTTCTTAAAGTCTGGTTTATTTCGTTTAGAGACTCGTGATATGAAATCTGAAGCTGTGAGGTGACGTTTTTATTTACAGTCTAAAAAATCAAAGTAATTGAAGCGTTTTTGTGCTCAGGGTTGTTTTGTGGCCGAGCATCCGTCCCGAACCAGGCGAAGATTTCACGTTCTGTCGTTTGATTTGTTCCTCAATGAAAATAGAAACATGCCATGATAAAAGCAGCATTTTTGTCAAAGCGAAGGATAAACAACCTTTTGTTCTGATGACACACATGCAGGCCGAACCAAACAGATATTTTCTGTCCGCCGACAGCTCATTTTCCAGCCTTTGCTCGACTTCTGTATCTTTGCCAGAAAGATAAAAATAAAAACTCCCAGCATGTTTTCTGGTTTCATTCAGGCAGACACACGATATCTCCAGCTGTTATTGGAGGCCCAGATGCCGCCTGGGAGCTGTTTAACTGTAATTTCATGGCGTTTTTCTAATATTTCTCTTCATACAATGTCAGCGATATCTGTAGTTATTTAGCCGCTGCAGATTCATGTTTGAAATCTCTCAGCCACTCGAAGAAAAATACACAATCAGTCGGAAAACGAACAGATGTTGCGGTAAATAAAACCGAGAGTCATCGTCCACTCAATTTTTCCTCTTCTTCTTCTTCTCCACAATGTACACAACGTTCCTCACTCCATTTCTTCTCATTTCTATTCCAGCCTCATCTATTTTCCTCCCTCTTCATCTTCCCACTCCCTCGTTCCCCGTCTCTTTCCGTCCCAATTCCCTCGCCCCGACCTTGAAATGAATGGTAAAGGACCTCAGACAGACGAGACGAGGAAATGGAATTGAAATGTTACGGGCTTGAATTTAGAGAGGAGAGGAAACAAGGAAAGGAGGAGAAACGATGATTGAAATAAGGAAAGAAGAGAAGAAAAGAAAAAAATGGTAATAGAAAAGGAAAGAGATCGTTCGCTCGGTCGAGATAATTTATAAGAAACGTAGACTAATTTCTTGTAACGCTGAAACGAGTATAATTAGAACTTTTAATCTCCTAATTACATAACTAATTCACTGATTAATTGTTTAGCCACAGAAAATAAGAGTGACAGTTTAATACCTAATTGTTAGAGGCAGAAGGGTGTTTGACACTAAAGAGCTACGAAACATGATTAAATATAGAAGACTTTATTTGACAGGCTTCATTTTATCAGCTGTAAAACTTTTCTTTCAACAATTATCACCAACTAGTCAAAGCTGAACCGTAAAGGTGGAAAATCAGCAGATAATTGTCAGAAACAAACGTCGGACTTAAAGTTCAGTTAAGACGTCACTAATGTGTTTTGACATTGTTTAAGAAATAAAAAAAACACCTGAGGTTGAATTGAAGGGATTAAAAAAAGAAGTTTTCATTATGCAGTGCATGAATGTAATTTACAGCATGTAAAGTTCAGATGATCAACATCTTTTTATGCTTTTAAATGAAGAAAACTGCCCAGTTTTTACCTGCGCTGCCTCGTAATGAGCAGACGTGGTTTGTGATGATGGAGGAGGAAGAAACGCTGCTCGTTTGCCCACCTCGGCCTCTGCAGGCACCTTCCTGTTTACGGAGCAGAGATCGAAGGGGAAGCTGGGAAAACAGGTGATTTCTCGTGTCTGAATAATGAGCTGCTGTCTGCCGTCCTCGCTCGTCTGTTCAGGCCAAACACAGCTTTCCCCCTGTCCCACCTTTCACAAAAGCCTGCGCCGTCCTCGTCGCTCTGAAGCCGTGAGAGTAATCATACGTGTGAAAACGCTCCGGCCGCCTCGACAGATGAATAAAAACAGCGAGATGGAGGAAGAGAGGGTGAAACTTTCACACTCGGCTGCTAATGGGGAGATGTTGTCTGCAGGAAACATCGAAACCGTGCGTGTGTTGTGCTGAGGTGGATTTCCAGACGAATATTTGACAGATTTCTCGAATACTGAGGAGATTTGCAGCCGTGATCTGAAGGCACGGACGGTCGCACTTATTTTAAAGGCGGATATCAAATGATATCAAAGAATCTGACAGGTTTGTTCACTGATTTGATGCTTCTGCAAGTACGAACCCACGAAGGTCAAGATCTCACAACAGATCACATCTTTAAAGAAAACACAGACCAAATATAAAACTTATCCTGAAACTTCTCATTTTATAGGTCCAATGAATGTGGTTGTATGATATTTTATTATTATTACACAATATTAAGAGAAGACTATGCACCATTATAACTGTTTTTTTTTTTTGCTGTGCAGCCATCGGTCCTGATCTGACTCCTGATGTAAATTTAACTCTGAGATTTACTGTACATACTGTAGAAATCAAAGAGCAGAAACAGAACTAACTAAAACAGACTACGACCATAAAAGTTGTGGCCGCTTTGCAGAAAACCAACGTTTTACTCACAGATAAAGTCACGACTAACGACGCCGCTGTTGAATAAAAGTGCTGCTTCTCCACCATCAGTGAACACTTTTGCTTTTATTCCACTAATAATCACGTGTGAAAAGCAGGACGGACTTATTCTGGATGTCGGACTGTACTTTTGGGAAAGAGGCTTTGATTCGTCTCCTCTTTGGTTTTTTTATTTTATTTATTTATTTTGTACCTGAAGTGGAGTTTTTAACGTTCCTGGCTCCCCTGATCAAAAGCTTCCCGTCCTGCACTTTGTTAGATGCGTCTCGAAGCGTCTTCAGAAGCGACGGGGTGAGCAGGAGTGCATTTCAACAGCGCACACAGACTTGAGCTAGAAACGTCAAAAAAAAGGAAAAAAACTCGGGTGTAAACTCGCCCCGGAAGGCAAATAACAAACTGCAAATAAAGCTGCTATTTCAGCTGGCAGGTCGGCGTGCAGCTCGGCTGTTTTTCTAACCTTCAGCCTGAACTCGGCCTGCGCTCGGGGCTGAAAGACAGAAGAAGATAAAACAACGCTAAAACACCCAAATCAGCTTTTACTCCGCTGAACGTTGTCTGAAGCTGCTGCTGGATTAAACTGCAGCCACAGATGGATTATTGATCCGAAATACTTTCACGATGATCAACCTTTCTTGTTTAATCGTCAGAAGCTCACGTTTTTTTCATGAATTAATTTCTCTTGCTCACAAACACGCTGCAGGTTGTATTTACTGAGTTTGGAAAGAAACATCAGAGAGAATAAATCCAGGAAGTTTCCAAATCATCGTTTCAGTGTTTAACCCGACAAGCGGCCGATCGATTAGAGATTCACGTCCAGCGTCTCGCTCATTGTGTGTGTGACGTGAGTCTCGGTGTGTGTAGCTGCTCAGAGGTAAAGATTTACTGTAAGATGTCAGCTGACTGCAGCCGCTGGATGCTGCTGCCGTGATGAATTATACGCGGTTACAGCTTCATGTGCGACTGTATGTGTGCTCTTATATTCGTGCTTCTGTGATTTCTAACATGCACGAGACAGAAGCTCCTGAAATCAAAGCCTTATTATGATAAACTAACTGGATCACAGATTGTATATTTCATGTGCACATCACCAACTTTTCTCTTTCTCGCCCACCAGAGATCAGAGATGAGCAGAGGATCCGACACAGAAAGCTCAGAAAACCTGAGAAAAAGGAAGAAAAAAGAAAACTTGACTGTGTTTCAGCCTGCTCGCCTGTCAAACGTGCATAAATACAGTGACCCTTTTTAAACACAGCACAAACACACAGCCGACGGGGAACCGACACACCAAAAATCACAAAAATAAAACTACGTTCAGCTGAAGAAAACAGCGAGAAGAAGAAAAAGTGCAAAGTAAACAAAACATTTTACAGCAGCAGGTGAAAACATCAGCGACGTCTTCTTAGAAATGAAAACTCTTGTTTGTGTTACGTCATGTTTCTCCACTCGGCCGCCGGCGAAGAAAAGCAGGTCAGGAGTCCCGAACGGACCTCGCTCACCTTTCAACCCGTTTAGACGCCGGCGGCGCGGCGGCGCAGGTCCGCCCCCGTTTTAGGAGCACCAGGCGAGTAAATGAAGCGCACCTGAGTTATTCTTCCTTCCATCTTTCTATGTTTTGCATTTTGAGGAAGCTGCTCTTATTTTTTGTTTTATTCTGCAACATGATCGGGTGTCCACATACTTTTGGCGACGTAGTATTTCTAATTTTTCCCTCCATCTCTTCTTTTTTCTCTCTCTCTCTCTCTGTATGTCTCCATGTCTCTCGCCCCTCCAGCGCTGGTCCTGACTCAGCAGTGTTTCTCAGGCTAATAACAGAACCAGCCAGTCAAATTAATTACTGCTGGCCCTGCAGCGTTAGCATCTCCAACACACACACACAC
>JAVQJZ010048578.1:0-14995 GCA_036025355.1 Leiopotherapon unicolor | reverse complement strand
CAAAGCAAAGGGTGTCTACTTTGAACAATCGAAAATATAAAACATATTCTGATTTGTTTAACATATTTTTTGTTAACAACATAATTTCAATATGTGTTCTTTCATAGTTTTGATGTCTTCAGTATTGATCTACAATTTAGAAAGTAATAAAAAAATAAAGAAAGACTTTTGCATGGTACCGTATGCTGAATTTTACTTAGGACTGAACAGTTTATTGAAATGTTGTCAAACTTCCAGTGTGGTGGAGGTGCGACGTTCGGCCAGCACACCATATACTATAGACCTGTTGTCTTTATTTGAGACATATCCCTGCGAAAATCACACCATGATAAATATTATATGTTTTTACATGAAAAAGAAATTAATGATGTAAAAAGCGGCTCAGACTTGCAGTATTAGTCAGTAAATGACTCCAGTTAGATATCTTTTCAAAGACACGCAACTCAACTTTCACCCTCCACCGACTGCATCCCAATAAAACATTACTTTACTGAAAAAAGAAACATCGATACATGAGGTCAAACTAGAATCACTGATGTCAGAAATTGTTCTCTTTCCTCCCCTTCTTTGTCTCCCTCTCTCCTGTCTTCACAGGGCGGGTACTTCCCAGAGCATGTCAAGTGTATGAGCAGTCTGCGATGGCTGAAACTGAACAGGACAGGACTGTGTTACCTCCCAGAAGAGCTGGCCTCTCTGCAGAAGCTGGTGAGACATTCAGGACAATTTCATAGCTATTATCTTGTCTTCACATCTCTGAATATCGAGGCATTAGTTCACAACATTAGTGCTGCTTTTCTGTCCACCATTGTAATCTTTTAAATCTTTATTAATAGGATATGGTTAGTGTATTAACATGATGTGTTAATCTCTGATGAGCTTAAAGTTTTCTTTACTTTTTGTGTGGGTAACAGAGGTCATTGCATCAACTGATGATGCACTTTGCCAGAGAAATCTCACCTGATTAAGGACAGATGCAGCTCTACTTTAATCCTCAGTATCTGTGATAGGATTATCTAATCTAAAGCTCCAAAGCTGCAGTCAGCAGGTCGTGGTGAAAAGATGATCTATGCTAACATGCTTGATCTTAACAGGTGTGGGTCAGTAAGGTTAGTCTGTTATCGTGGCAAGGCGTCACTGTGTCTGGGGTGTGTTTAAATGAAATGTGCTCATTGTATTTAGAGGCAGCTGGGCATGTAAGGGTTTAGATTATGTCTGTGTATGTAGTGCTCTTTGTGTATCTGTAAATGAAACCTCTATTTTTTTCCCCTCTTTAGGAGCATCTTTCAGTGAGTCACAACAGCCTGACGACCTTACATGGAGAACTATCCAGCTTACCGAACCTACGGGTAACCAACACCCAGACATGCATAATAAAAAACACAAAGGACATGCAGATGTCTTATAAATGATCCACTTGCCATAAGCGACAACAGTGCAAAATTATTTGTTAATAATGTTGATTTCAGTCTAATGCTTTAACATGTCTACGTGAGTTTTCTTGTCCGATCACTATGGTGTCTTTGTGTGCAGGCAGTGGTAGCCAGAGCCAACAACCTGAAAAACTCTGGAGTCCCAGATGACATCTTTCAGCTCGATGACCTCTCTGTGCTGGTACATAATAATCTCACACAATCTGTCCTCTGCTGAAGACTTCTTACCCACATTTATTGCCAACAACGTGCTTCCTTTTCCTTTTTTTAGTCCATTGCCACAACTTTACACTTTTATTTTTTTCCCAATGATTTGGAAACTTTCCCAAAAATAACTTTTGCTTGCTTGTCACGTTTTGTTTTTTTTTTTTCAAACTTTTGCTTTCTTTTCCTTTAGGACCTGAGCTACAATCAGCTGACTGAGATCCCCAGGGACCTGGAGAACAGCAGGAACATGCTGGTGCTGAATCTGAGCCACAACAGCATTGACACCATCCCCAACCAGCTGTTCATCAACCTGACAGACCTGCTATATCTGGACCTGAGCGACAACAAGCTGGACAGCCTTCCGCCCCAGATGAGACGTCTGGTTCACCTGCAGACACTTGTACTGAACAACAACCCACTGATGCATGCACAGCTGCGGTGAGAAGACATGATTTTGCTTTTTTTGTTGTTGTGTTTTTTACCCAGAACAGAAATTCTTCAGTCTCATGTTTGGCCTGGAACAGGCAAATGGTAAATGTATCTCTCTTTGTGTGAGCAGCCAGCTGCCAGCTATGGTGGCATTACAGACTCTCCACTTGAGGAATACCCAGAGGACCCAGAGCAACATGCCCACCAGCCTGGAGGGACTGACACATTTAGCAGGTAGCACACACATACACACACACACACACACACACACACACACACACACACACACACACACCACTTATTTAGGGACATGGCACATTTTACTTCTCACTTTTAGCTCTTGGCACTTAGACCTGCGGTACATTTATTTCTGCAAATATGTAACTTTGTGCATAACCTCATACTCTCTGTCTGGGGAGTTGCTTTTTTTTTTTTTTAAAACACACATTACTTCTGTCCCAACCAGATTTTTACCTTTAATGTAACGACCTGACTCGAGTGCCAGAGTGTCTCTATTCACTGGGTAGTTTGAAGAGACTCAACCTGAGCAGTAATCAGATCTCGGAGCTGTCTCTCTGCATCGATCAGTGGACTCAGCTGGAGACGCTTAACCTGAGTCGCAACCAGCTCACCTCACTGCCTGTAAGGACAGTGATAATTACACAGTTGTCTCTTTTTTTACTACCATTATTTTAGAAAGTTGTGTAGCAAATTGGGTTGCTTATTGAAATCAAAGAGTTTTTGGTTTTACTTTTGGTTTTATTATGAGATATTCATGTATCTGTATCATGGAATACATAGAAATGTGTGTGTGTTAGCCAACCTTTAGATCAATGGTTTATTTTATTAATCTGATTAATGTTATGTAATATTAATCAAGAATTATTTTGTGTTTTTCCCATATAATTTCTATAAGATGTCTAACTTCTAAGGTTTGTTTGTCTCGCTCTGTCCAGTCTGCCATCTGTAAGCTGTCCAAACTAAAGAAGCTGTATGTAAACTCCAACAAACTGGACTTTGACGGGGTTCCACCAGGCGTTGGCAAACTGTCCAGCCTCACTGAGTTCATGGCCGCAAACAACAACTTGGAACTTATCCCAGAGGGACTCTGCAGGTGATGAGCCACCAGTCGAAATGATTTCTGTCCTACATTACTGGACTGATACAAGCCACTTTTATCGTTTACATCTCAGTTGCTTATTTTAATATATATTCGGGGTCATTATTATGAATGATTCAGAGTTAATTTTGTACACCAAAATTTAACAGCTATGTAGAAATGATCCTTTATATAGCAGATTGTCTGTACATGACACATTTTGTCACAGCACAAGAATATGAGGTAATGTGAACATGTGTTTTTTTGTTTTTGTCTAGGTGTGGCAAGCTGAAGAAGCTGGTGCTGAATAAAAACCGGCTGGTAACTCTGCCTGAGGCCATCCACTTCTTGACTGATTTAGAGGTACAGTTCTTACACTGCTAGTAAAGTATGTAGATGATACCAGACTCAAACAACATTTATTTTGGATAAAGGAGGGTTTGATTACTTTGTAATGTAAGTATCAATATGGATTAAAGTAAGTGGTGAGCTCCCTCATAACTGGAGAGAAAACTTAGGATGTAATACTTTCAATAATAAAACAAACCATAAATACAAGATATCTTGAAGAAAAGAAACAAGATGTAGTTACATAAATATATGTATCCTTATGTGGCAAGTAATAGAAAAAGATTAGTATGATTTTATTATTGCAATTTCACTGCGTTTAAAACAAACAGTGAAATGTATTTTATTTATCAATTAATTTGTTAATGTGTCACATTAATGTGTCTCTCTGTAGATTCTGGATGTGCGTGAGAACCCCAACCTGGTGATGCCTCCTAAGCCCGTCGACAGAGCAGCAGAGTGGTACAACATCGACTTCTCCCTGCAGAACCAGCTGCGGCTGGCCGGGGCTTCACCTGCGACGGTAGCTGCTGCTGGAGGAGGTGAGTGTAACGTTTACACACATATGTATTGGAAAATACATCACTGTGCTCACCTGTCAGCACAGCTTGTTTGTTTTCTGGAGGCTTGAATCTGTATCTGTGTGTACGTGTGTCCAGGAGCGAGCCCCCGAGACCCCCTGGCGAGGAAGATGAGGCTAAGGAGGAGGAAGGACTGTTCTCAGGACGATCAGGCAAAGCAGGTGTTGAAGGGCATGAGCGACGTTGCACAGGAGAAGAAGAACTTGGAGGTAAGGCAGAAGATAAGAAGTTAAGGACAGGTACACAGGCCACAGGAAGAATTTACATTTTACTATCAAGAAATCTGCTCATTTTGCAGGAGAACGGGGATTTGAAATATGGTGATTTAAAAATCCGGCGCTGGGACAAGAGTCTAGAGAAACCTCAACTGGATTACTCTGAGTTCTTCATGGAAGATGTGGGCCAGGTAATGTGTGTGTGTTTGTGTTTTTTAAGGCGAACCCTCTCTTTTCTCAGCTTCAACCAAAGTCCCACTGACCTGAAGTGCTGAAGTGATCATTTACATGTGCCAGATTCAGTTTTTCAGATTTGCATTGTACCGATATCAGCATATATCTCTCTGTTTTTCCTTCCTTCAGGTTCCGGGTGTATCGGTGTGGCAAATAGAGAACTTTGTTCCCATCCAAGTGGATGAGGCTTTTCATAGCAAGTTCTACGAGGCTGACTGCTACATCATCCTCAAGGTAATGCATCAAATCTGCCATCATTTACAAAGGATGTCAGTAGACTGTCCTTCATCATCAGCTAGAACATGTAAGTTTTAATGTATATGCTAATGTAGTGTGCTAAGACAGATTCCTTCCCTTTTTTTCTTTTTGCAACTGTAGACCTATCTGGATGACAACGGCGCGTTGAACTGGCAGATCTACTACTGGATCGGCCAGGAAGCTACTCTGGACAAGAAGGCCGGCTCTGCCATCCATGCTGTCAACCTCCGAAACTTCCTTGGAGCAGAGTGTAGGACGATACGGGAAGAGATGGGAGATGAGAGCGAGGAGTTCAGCGCAGTATGTAGAAAACAAGCTGTTCATACAAGCAAAAACACAGGATTTACGGGTGCACCCGCAGATATCTACAAATAACGTCTGTACTTGGACAAAGAATCAAGAGTTTTGTTTTTTGTATAAAGTTTGTCTCCTGTGTATAGGTGTTTAACAATGAGATCTCCTACATTGAGGGAGGAACAGCCAGTGGCTTCTACACTGTGGAGGACACACACTACTCTGTCAGGTAGGATGGAGATGACATCTGTTAATCTTCCTTCTAAATGAAGATGTCTTCAGCATTTTTTTAATCTCTTTTTTGTAATTTGTTTGCATCTTCATTTTGAAAAGCTTTCCCTTTGTATGTTTCTCAGGCTGTACAGAGTTTACGGGAAGAAAAACATCAAACTGGAGTCTGTGCCTGCGAAGGCCTCCTCCCTCGACCCTCGGTAACTCTCACACACTCTTCACATTTTGCCACATCATGTATCTCACACACACTCTCTCCTGTATAGATGTGGCTCTTGGCTTTCTGATGATTTACCTCCCTCATCTCTGTTTGACATAATTACTGCATTTAGTGTAGAACTGCTGCTGATTTGTTGCTCATTTTACTGCTGTTTGATATGTACACTGTCTCACTTAATGTGGAACTTAAAGCTTTGTTTCCATAACATTTTGTGCTTCTCTTTCTCTTTTTGGCAGGTTTGTCTTCCTGTTGGACACAGGGCTGGAAATTTTTGTCTGGAGAGGAGCCAACGCTACCCTGAGCGGCACCACAAAGGCCAGGTAAGACACAAATCAAGAGCAGACCCAAACTTTTCTCACACTTGGCTGGCAAATATAGTGGGCAATTAATGTAAAAAAAAAGAAACCTGTTGCTGATTCCCGCCCATAAATGTAGAGATACAAAGCTTTGGTGTTTTCTATCTTTCAGGCTATTTGCAGAAAAGATCAATAAGAATGAGCGTAAAGGGAAGGCAGAGATCACGACTCTGGCGCAGAACCAAGAGCCTCCGGGGTTCTGGGAGGCATTGGGAGGACAGCCAGAGGAGATCAAGAAGCACGTACCAGATGACTTCTCTCCCATCAGACCAAAACTATACAAGGTAAGTCTTTTTAACAGGCATCGGCATGCGACTGTTGAAGTGTATGTGCGTTGTGTAGGTGTAATGCAAATTGGTCAGTGTTGTAGGAGGTGTGTAGGATTGACTGTTGAGCTTTCTGCTTTATCACAGGCTTGAAGTCATGTGTAAACGTAACAGTGTTAGCCTATGATAATGTACAGGCTTTTAAGTAGCTGGGTCAGACATCTCAAATATTAATTGAGAGCATGTTTCAGCCTCAAAACGACAGACTATTTAGACTTTTCCATGTGAACGCAGAAGGGGATCAGTAACAAAGGTGGAAAGAAGCCAAAGAGATGATGACCAACAAATGCTGCACTAACTAACTGACAAAGCGAGTGCTCCACTCCTGCTGATGACAGAAAGCATTGCCCAACAGGAAGTTACAGCTGACTGATGTTTCCTCCATCATTGTCCTGTAGGTGGGTTTAGGTCTGGGCTACCTGGAGCTGCCACAGATCAACTACAAGCTGTCAGTCGAACACAAAGACCACAAAATCAAACTGGACACCCTGCCAGAGCTCAGACTGGTGTGTTTATCTGCTGCATAATCACCACAACCCACATCCTCCCTCTGCACCATTTCCTACTTCACTTCTTCTTTTTCTTTTCCTTTTTTTTTTTTTATAACATCCTACTCTCCTCCCCTCAGCTGCAGTCACTGCTGGACACAAAGTGCGTTTACATCCTGGACTGCTGGTCTGACGTGTTCATCTGGATCGGGAGAAAATCTCCACGCCTGGTGCGAGCTGCTGCCTTAAAACTGGGTCAGGAGATCTGCTCCATGCTGCACCGGCCCAAACATGCCTGTGTCACACGCAACCTGGAGGGCACCGAGTGCCAGGTAACACTTTACACCACAACACTTCAGACACTGCTGCTGCAGACCTCAGACTGTGGGAAGTAAAGACATTAAGACAGAAATCCATTTAAAAAATCAATAACGTCGACTTGCTCTACCGGCTTTCTTGTGGGAATATATAAATACATTTTACAGGCAACATTCATCACAGATAAATAGATATACAGACAGAAACAGAGGCATTAATGTTGCCATTTAAATTATATATTTTACTATGTGTACATACTTTAGAAAATTTGCTCATCAAATCCAGTGCAGTGTTAAATCCATGGGTTGAATGCTATTATTAACGTTCTGTTCTACACTGTGTAACTTAATGTTGATTTCTCTTTCTCAGGTGTTTAAATCCAAGTTTAAGAACTGGGATGACGTGTTGAAGGTGGACTACACCAGAGCAGCTGAGACGGTTCAACAGCAGGACAACTTACAGGGCAAGGTCAGTGACAAGTGTCTTTTTAAAGAAAAAAAAATGGACTGGTTGATACTTAGATAGCAAAGCGAAATACGTCCAGTAAAAATAGGCTGTTGTTCTCAGAGTATCTGTGTGTCTGAAAATAAGATAATCTGTGTTTTAGTTACACACTGACCAGCTTTTACCAAGCTGTAATGGGACAAATATGTTAGATGTGTGTGCGTGTGTTTGTGTGTGTCCTTCAGCATTAGCTGCTTATCTGAGGTTATCACAGTAGTTTATCTGTTTCCTCTCCCAGGTGAAGAAGGACGCAGAGCAGAAAGACCAGATGAAGGCTGACCTCACGGCTCTCTTCCTTCCCAGACAGCCAGCTATGTCCCTCACTGAGGTAACGACACACACACTTTTAAACTCAGTATTCTGAAAGCTAAATTGCGCACTACACTACAACTAAATCTTACTTTTTTTTCCCCTGTCTAGGCTGAACAGCTGATGGAGGAGTGGAACGAGGACCTGGATGGCATGGAGGGATTCGTGTTGGAGGGAAAGAAGTTTGCTCGCCTGCCGGAGGAGGAGTTTGGCCACTTCCACACTCAGGACTGCTACGTCTTCCTCTGCAGGTAGTTATGTGTGTGCGCGCACTGACATTGGGGATCAAACAGAGGTAGAAATTTGTGGCTTGAGTGAATCCATCAATTTAAATAGTTGTTTAATATTGTGTATTTGAAATTGAAAATATTAAAAAATAAATTTTCATTTATTTTTTTTGCATTTGACTTTGATAAAAAAGAATTCAAACACAGACAGAAAATGGCTCGAGTAGCTCGATACTGTTTGTCAGAGTGAGTCATTGTCTCACTCTAATCTCACTCTGCCTTCTCAGATACTGGGTGCCTGTGGAGTACGAGGAGGAGGAGAAGGAGAAGAAGGAGGGTGAAGGAGAAAAAGCAGGAGGAGCGGAGGATGAGGACAAACAGCCTGAGGAGGACTTCCAGTGCGTGGTGTACTTCTGGCAGGGCAGGCAGGCCTCCAACATGGGCTGGCTCACGTTCACCTTCTCCCTGCAGAAGAAGTTTGAGAGTCTTTTCCCTGGAAAACTGAAGGTATCAGGATTATTTATTTTAAAATGAAGGTATCAGGATTATTTATTTTAAACTGTAGGTATCAGGATATCTCCTCACAGTACGACCTTGAAAACTTCTTGTGTTGTTGTACAATAATTTGTCAGACTTATGAACCGTCTCTCCGTTTAGGTGGTGCGCATGACCCAGCAGCAAGAGAACCTCAAGTTCCTGTCTCATTTCAAGAGGAAATTCATCATCCACAAAGGGAAGAGGAAACAGAAGACCGATTCCGCTCAGCCCTCCCTCTACCACATACGCACCAATGGCAGCGCACTTTGCACCAGGTAGACACACTACTGTCATCACCTGTTGGTACATTTATTGTCTTTGTCCTCCACAGAAGTTTTGATGTTTAGTTTTTTACCTTTTGTCTCTCTCTTAGGACCATCCAGATCGGAACAGATTCCAGCAATCTCAACTCAGAGTTTTGCTTCATTCTCAAGGTTGTTATTTATCTTATAATAAAACAATATAATAATAATTTGTTGAGTCCTACCAAAGATTTCTCTACTGTTTAAAGACAAAAAAATCCTCTCTTTGGTGTCGGAGTAACGGTCAGTGTATTCTGCAGGTACCGTTTGAGAGCACAGACAATCAGGGCATCGTTTACACGTGGGTGGGCAGAGCTGCTGACCCTGACGAAGCCAAACTGGCTGAGGACATCATGAACAGCATGTTCGACGACACCTACAGCAAACAGGTACGCGTTAGGTGCCTCGGTAGGAATATGACGTTCTTCAGGTCTCTTCTCTCATTCTTAACTTACTTTAGGATTTTAACCATTTTAAATGTTATAACACGTTTTAGAATCCGCTTTAGTGCAATGCATACACATACATGGAATAAGTTATTTTTTTATTTATTTAATGTACATACAGATAGATGGAGCTTACCTTGGTCAGCTCTGTGACCTCTGTCCTTCTGAAAATATTGCCCTCTATGGTGTTTTTAATACAATTTAGTGATGTCCTACTAAAAATTTTACATATATACATCCATAGTATTTCAAAAAGGGAAGACGGTAAAGCGCGATGACAGGCTGAACATTTCTGTAGCGCCCTTAAAACTATTTATAGTATATAATGTTTATTTATAGCACCACTTCCCTCTGTAGTGTGTATGTATGAAAACACACACCTGAGCTTCTGCACAGCATTACGTTTCTGTTTTTATGTCTCTCTGGACTTTGCATCTAATGAATTGAGAATTGAATGTGAATTTGATCAAACTGACTGATCATTTGTCTCCCAGGTGATCAATGAGGGGGAGGAGCCAGAGAACTTCTTCTGGGTGGGGATTGGTTCTCAGAAGCAGTACGATGAAGATGCAGAATATATGAAACATGCTCGTCTCTTCAGGTGAGCGAACGTCATCTGTTTTACAAACTGGTATTATTCAGTCATTGTGATGAAGTGTGTGTGTGTGTGTGTGTGTGTGTGTGTGTGTGTAGTGTGTGATGCTAACTGCTTCTTTCTCTTCACCGCTCATCTTTTCATATCTGTCCTCTATCTCTCCCTCAGGTGTTCGAATGAGAAAGGATATTTCTCTGTGTCGGAGAAGTGCTCAGACTTCTGTCAGGATGACTTGGCTGATGATGACATCATGTTGCTGGACAACGGCAAAGAGGTAAGAGCTGATCATAGATCAGTTTGAATGTCTGCAGTGGAAACATTTCAATCGCGTTTATTACTTATTTGTTTTTCAACTTGTTTTCCTTCTTGTTTCCTCTCAGGTGTACATGTGGGTCGGTACTCAGACCAGCCAGGTGGAGATCAAGCTCAGTCTCAAAGCCTGCCAGGTTAGTGAGAACACTGCAGATTGCCTATAAATGTGTGTACCTGCAGTCAGACATTTCTCAATCTTACAAATCTCTCTCCTCCTCCTCCAGGTTTACATCCAGCACATGCGCTCCAAGGATGCCGAACACCCGCGGAAGCTGCGACTGGTGCGAAAGGGAAACGAGCCTCACTGCTTCACACGCTGCTTCCACGCCTGGGGAGCTTTCAAGACTCCCCCCGCATAGACAAACAATCACGCACATGCACAGAAACGCTCTCCAATACATCAAATGTACTCGCTGCCATGTAATTTTCTACCTGTAAGATGATGATGATGTCTATGCCCAACCCATCTTTACCTGTGCTCTGATTCCCTCCCTCCATCTTGCTCAGCGCTGCTGCTCAACAGCCTCTTCACCAAGTTTACTGTCGAGAGTCCACCTACTAAAACACGACACATCTGGACAGATCTCAGTTTAGCACATCGTCCCAGTACGGGTTAGTTCTGGTCAAGAGGCTGTTGGTTGTTTCCTGTCTAAAATATCACTTTTTTTCTACAAGCTTTTTTTTTTTTTAGCAGCAAGTCTGAATACTTTTAACTGAAGAAGAGAATTATGTTTTGAAATAAAAATAGGTCTAAGGTGTACAGAGGCTTTATAAAAACCCAAAGGGAGGTGAGTCCCCCAACATATCGATCTGTTCTTCTGCTTTCACGTGGCGTGTGCTGCATGGTCAGTAGTTTTCAGTGGAGGAGGGGCATTACAGGTTTCCCTCCTCCATGCTTGGTGCCATTTTGCGCAGCTCAGTTGAAGCAGTTTAAGGCAGATAAAAGTTAGATTTTACAGTTTCTATGTTTTTTTTTTTCATTATTGAGGGACTGAGCAGAAAACAGCACTATAATTGTTTTTTCTGAGGAATGTTGGTTTCTACATATATTTTTCTTTTGTGCGGACTGTACGTGGTATGTTTGTGTGTTTGCCCCATGCGCCTTCATTGAAATGGGGACGTCCCCTTTCCGTCTGTTCAGTCGCTGCTCTCATCTCCTCTAACTTGTCCTCTGATCTGAGTACAGAGTCAAGCCTTTTTGTATGAGATCTGTCAGTCTAACAGAGTAAAGATGTTTTAAACAGTTTAATTACTTTAGTGATGTAAAAGTGAGAGAGCTCAGTTTGTTTGGCCAAAGAAATGTTGAGCTGAGATCAGGATGCAAGTTATGGACTGTGTGAGGAGCATTGTTTCATGTTTAAGTTCAAGGACAAATGTTTAAATGTGCAATCAGTAGAGTCCGGGAGATACTGAAACTAAAGAATACTGTATTCTACGTCACACACTGCATCCAGCTGGTCAAAATGTTTATTTTCTTGTTTTTTCTGGAGCGGACAAGAAAAGCTGAAGAGTTTCCTTCCAAAGCAGAGTGTTAGAAAGTTGAAAATATCCTCGTGCAGGCTGCTCTCTCTTTCAAATATGTGTCTTGTTTTGGAACAAAACTCTTTACTTGCTCTTTATTAAGTGTAATGGGAGATCTTTTGCACAAGAGACAGGTCTCAATAATTATAGTGACCTCTGGCTCACTAATCTCAGATCAGTAGTTTGTTGGTTACAGGTGGGTTGTGATCAGTTTAACCAGGTCGAGGTCAGTGTATCCAGTGGTCAGCGTTTAAACTTCACTTCTGCTGCAGTGCTTCTTGTGATTACGTGACTTGGCCTTCCACAGGCCACTTGTCCGAGTCTAGATATCTCTGTATTCTCAGATGGCTGCACCTGCCATGATTTTTGTTTCTTTCTACTTTATTTTGGGGGGTTACTTGTATGCCTGGTAGTGTGTTTGAGTTCTACACACACGTGTGTATATGAATATGTGCACATGCTCCTGATGCCACCTGCAGATGCTTTATTTATGTATTTTATATAAAAATAAAATTTCACATCACATTATGTCATCTGGCCCTTTTTCCCCACTGATTGGTGGTTTTGGTTTTGGTTTCCAATATGATGTCCAAAGTAACTTAAATTATATTAAATTTATATAGGAAGCTTTTTGTGGCTGGTACAATTAGACAAGTTGCCTTAAGTGATGTCACTTGATTCAGCATCAATTGGGGCTGAAATTTACGTTTTTGAAAAGCAATCTGGGGGTGTAGACCGCTCTGGTTGCCACCTGAGTAACCCACTGCATCTCTGATTGTTGCGGTGAAGTTGCATTGTGGGAAATGTAGGAGTCAGGTTTTGTCAAGGTAGGAGAGCATACAGTCGAGTCATCGAGTCCAAACCAACAAAGCAGACACGGCCTGTAGAGAGAGTAGATAATTTTATTAACATTCACAATTCTTCATCAGCCAAAATGCTAAATGACCCAATTAAAATCCTACACACAAAACTGAATGACAAAGTAGAAACAAATTTATCGTAACTGTGGAATTAAAAAGGTAAATCGTGTCAGCTGTAGCATCAAAGGGTTAATTATTTGTGTGTCAACCAGAGCACCAAATTAAGCTAACACAAACGTAAAAAAAAAGCATTAACATGATTCCTACCTGTTGAGCTACATTAGTTAATAGTGAGGTCCCTTTTTTACGTTTTATTTTGTTTTACGTGAGGTGATCAAAAAGCTTGAATACTGAGCGGCTTTTTAGGCTACGACAGGAAAGTTCTAACGTTTGACTATCATCGGCTCGCAGTTATAAACCTGTCTTCAGTAAACCTACATATAGATACTGTATATGTTTTTGTCTTTACACAGTAAAACTTTTCTTTAAAAAAAAAAAAAAAAGGTTAAAAATACTGGTGACCAAAGCTTTGCAACTAGCCAAATATTACCCAGGATGCACCGATTCACAGAACCCCCACAAAAAAGAAATCTCCTGGGTGCATCATAGTACACAGTACAATACACTTAGCATTTAGACTGACTTTGCTTCCCTTGCCACACTTCCCTGAGTCCCGTCAAAAACATTTCTGCATGAGATGATGAAACATTTACAGAGGACGGAGGATTTGACAACCTGAACGCCTCATTTCACCACATTCTTAACCTTTCGCCTCCTTCTCCAAATTTTAGAGCTACTTAGAACAGTTTTTTTTCCTTTTAATCGATCCTGATTTGAACCAAACTGGAGCAGAAAATTAGGATGAAAACAGATTTTATTCCGAAGTGCTGATCGCACACGGAGTACAAGCTGGTTAAGGGATTCGCCGCAGGCATCTCGTACCATTGGACCTCCATGTTTTACTCCCATCACATCTCTGCGCACCTCCTCCACCACGTGACACTCGGCCTCACGCAAACTAAGACATAAGGAATGTATCTGCATCTCAGGCCATGCATTTAGCAATAAAAAGTATCTCCAAAACCAAGTGTCAAAAATATTATTTCACCTAAATCTGTTCTAGACCTAAATACATCGTACCGCCTTCGCCTCCTTCTTCACCAGCTCCTTCCATCCTCTCTCAGCACCTGTTCAGTTTGTCGTTAAAATATCTTTCGCCAAAAGCCGTACAAAACATTTAATAAAGCGTCAATCTTTGCAGTAGAAATCACCTTCATTGTCCCAGTGCTCCAAGTACACCACGTGTGTATGCAGAGCGCTCGTTTTGACCTTGGTGGTGATGTGCTTGTGTGATTGGCTCACTGGTTTGATACAATTTGCACGTCACCTCGACCCGCGCCGAAACACCGGGCGTGGCAGGTCAAATAATTAATGGCACAAGGAGATGGGAAGAATACAAATGCTACAGCTCAAATATTCAAAACCATTCATTTACTCTCTAAAGCGCTCCCTCTCTCCGTCTCTGCTGGATGTGCTCAGTTCATAAACACGGCTCATTCACAGGCCTGTGGTGGAGTCCAGCTGCGTGCAGAGCAATCCGACACATCCACCAGCACAAACGAGGAATCAATGTTTGGCGGCCGAGCACCAATTCCAGTTCCAACCACGAGGAGGGGGGGGGGCACTCAGACCGATCCCAGCCCGCCACAGAACTGTGGGTAGAAATATAAAAACACAGAAACACCCCCGGTTAAGCCTCCTGTGCAGAATGTAACGGCCCTTTCCTCGAAAGCTGAGCCACAGTTCGGTAGGCCTGAACGCCCCGCAATCATCCAGTCACCAGTTTTCACTTCTTGGAATCAGGATCTTCAGCTCCAAGTCCTTTGAAGCGCCATGCTGCGCCAGGTCTCTGAGTAGGAGGTCATGTCATGTTTCCAAAGTGGTTAAAGAAGAAGACAGCTTTTGTTCTTCTGGCAGGAGGAAGCACAACAAGAGTCCTCGATGCCGTTTTATTTGTCCATTTCCTCCCAGTTTGTGCCAGGCTGACAGGAGAGTGCAGAGGGTGGGCTGGGGGCTCCACAGTGGGCTGATGGGAGATGTTTGTGGTCCAGCACTGAAATCCAGTCCATCCAGACCACTTGAGCCCCTCCCTGTAATACTAAACAAAAAACAGAGCATGTGAGCAAAAGGCATCACAAAAAGACAAAGCTTCACACTCACTGGAATCTTTGAGTCAAAAACTAGATTTAACTAATTATGTAATTGCCTACTTGTAAATGTGAGGTTTAATTCACCCCATGTCTCAGATTATTAATCAATCAATCATCATTACTTGATAATAATTACAT
>JAVQJZ010048540.1:0-14815 GCA_036025355.1 Leiopotherapon unicolor | reverse complement strand
ATGGGATGCTGCTGCTTGACAACCTGAATATAATAAATAATAAATCTGATCTGATTGGCTCGTCGTTCACTGAGGAGTCATTATATTCACAGAAACAAGTCAGTGTAATTACATCTTTTGTTTTAATCAACTCTTTTTAATTTGCAGTATTTTCATCGTCGTCGATCTGACGCCTCATTAAACAGTCCGGTTCAGTCTACATCTGATAATCCTTCAGATTATTTTTTAATTAATAATAATAATTTAGTTAATCGTACATTTTTCTCTGTTTCAGCCTTTCTTCCACATGTAACATACGCGTTCAGTCACCGAAAAACTTTTTCGAAATCTTCCAGGTTGAAGATTTTTACAAACAGTTTTCAGTGAAAAACTGATCTTTTGAGGAATAAACTTCGTCAGCCGGCACATGACCGCTGTCGCTTTGTGTTACGAAACAACAACCAGTTTGTTTTTGGTTGATTAGAGCTGATTGATCTAATCACAAGTCATCTATAAACAACTATAAATGAACCAATAATCGGCTTCACGTTGATTTTATCGCCGCCTGCTGGAGAGGTTTTGTAAAACGAAGGTCTGCCGGACTTTCAGCTTCGTGTACGATGGAAACTGATCATCGTCTCCTGAAATGAAAAGCGTTTGTCCATTTTGAAGATCATTGCAAAAGGTACAACAGTCACGGGGGACATTTTTCTGTTTAAGCACTTTTAATACTTGAAGTACATTTTCCTGATTGTACACACACTCACATGGTTTTCATGGATTTTACAGTGTGGTATTTGTGCTTTACTGCAGTAATGTGAAAACTTCCTCCACCACTGCTTCTTCAAGCTGAAAATTAAACCAGGTGGATTAAAATTAGGTTGTGAGCTGCCAAACACTGAAATAAAAGTGAAATCAGCAGAGAGCTGCTGTGCGTGTTTAATATCCTGAGATGAATCTGAGCACACGTCTCTGTTTGGGGTCACTTGTAGAAACGTGTCACAGCAGCATAAAGAAATGAAACATCCTGTTCAGTCAAACTACGCTGAGAAACTCCATTTCACACCCACTGACTTCTGCTTAACAACTTTAAGTGTGAACATGTGATGATGCCTTTGAAAGCAGAACAGAAAAACACAAACCCGAACAGTCAAACGTACGACTGAAACCTGCACACGAACCAGAACTGAAATCCACACGAACCACCACCATGAACACCTGAACAGCAGGACAGCTCCCGTCGCCAGAGACGCTAAAACTGGCCGCTGCAGCTTCGTGAAAGTTTGTTCGTGTCGCGTTGAAGGTCCAGGACCAGGAGACTGGCTTGGTTTGAGCGTCTGCAGCGTTTACATTGTTCTGAACATACTTGGATCAAATGTTCAGCTGTCGTAGAGAGAAATATATGTGTGTGTTTCTACGCTGAATGCACATTTCATTAATAATTTAACACAAATCAAATAAGTCCGGCTGAACTGATCCCAGCCAGCACTTCTCCTCCGTGAGGTGACTAAACTTTACTTGTTCGTTTTCACGATATGTTGAGCGGACTCGCTTTCAGTAAAAAGGTCATTGATGAGTTTGTGGATCATGTCGTCGTCGTTACTTGAAGCAGATGTAAAGCACATCGTGTTTGTAGTAACGCACAAGTTTATCAAAACGAGGGAACAAATTCATTTAAAGGTGTGAACAAATTATATCTCACGCATACAGAGCAGTTTTTTGAGCTCTCGACTGAATAAAACGAGACCTGGAAACATATTTTTTCTCTCTACGGTCGCTCCGAGTCTCCGCACTGCTCTAAGTCACTTTGCTGGGAAATCTCAGTGTTGTGAAGATCGATGTGATCACGCTCAGAAGCTCATTTAAAGCTTCGATACTCCCCTGTGAAAGCACTCGCGTCTGTCCGTCTGTCCGTCAGCTCTGAGGACAGGAGCTGTACTGTTCAGAACAAACAACATGAACCAAAATGAATGAAGCACAATGACCCCAGAGCCGGCACGAAACACCCCAACATGTCGCCGTGTTTCCCCTCAGACGCAGCGAAGGAGGACGTCCTGCCGAACACGAGCAGCAGCCGGACAGACAGCAGGGAGCAAAAAGACAGACCATGAATGATGTTCACACCTGGTGGACAGGTGTGGACATCATTCAGAACACCTGCCTCCAAAGTATCAAAGAAATATGTCAATCAGCAGGTCATTTATCGAACTAATACTTCACTTTCACATCTCTACATGTGGGCCAAAGGTCACTCAAATGTTTACTCAGTCATGGAGTCACTTAAGTTTTATTAAAATATTTCATCCCTCAGGTCTGCTGTGAATTCTCGTCATTTTCAGTTCAAAGATCTTTAATCAAATCTAAGTTTGTTTGTCAGTTCATATAAAGAGCGTCACTCTGAGCTGGAATTAAAAAATCTCATGCTGTCAAAGTTTCCAGTTTCAGATTTTTTGGATTTGTTTTTTGCTTACCAACCCTCCAGGAACGGCTTTTTAAAATGTTAATAATACTAATAAAAAAACGGATATTTCCTCCGTCTTTCTGGATTAAAGGGAACTCAAAGATTCAATCTGAACTCTGTTTTAGTCAGAAAGTTTAATCGTCTGCTGTCCGACCGGCTGCGTCTCGACGACGTCAGGATTTCTTCTCTGGTTTCACGTCATTTACATTATCGCGAGTGAACCACAGCGACACGTTGAGGTCATCCGGGCCGACCTGACCCCTGACCCTGGACCCCCCCGCCCCCTCTGATGATCCAAAGCACATGAGGATTTGATGGGACATGCGGCGAAGGTGCACGACACCGACAGCCCCTCCTACCAACAGCAGCAGGCGTCCGGTACTTACGTGTGCGTCACGGCCGGGCGGGCGTTTGGCCTGCGCCAACGTGTGCAGGATTTCGTTTAGGAGGGGGGAGTCCTACGAGTGACGGCGAGTGTTTAAGTCAGAGAAAGAGGAAAGAGAGAGAGAGTTCAATGCAAACGACACAGCTCGGCCTCGGAGGTTTGTTTTGAGGCTGTTTGAGTGCCAGACGGGTGGAGTTAGTCTCAGAAAAACACAATCAATACATCATCTGTACAGTCGAAACCTCCTGTAAAGACCAAATACGCTCTTCAACTTCTTCAGCAGTGATGACGGACGACTTTCTGACTTTCTACCTGACTCTGAACATCTGCAGCACATTTCAGGGCCATTAATATATCTAATATGTGAGCAGCCGTTTCAGGCCCTCCGCCCACTCAACAGGTAACCAGTTCACCTTTGACCCCAAGTGACACACCTGAGGACTGTAAACAAAAGACAGACTCGGCTCTGAAGCTCGCGACTCCGTCAGATGGAAGAAAACAAAAAAGATGGTCGACTTTAACAACAAAGCTGCTCTCCGTAATGCACTCTTTTAAAGGAGTAGCTTAGCCTAGCTTAGCACAAACACTGGAAGTAGAGGGAAACTGTTAGCTTAGCAACTCTGAGCTAACTGAGTTTTACATTCGTCTGACAGCTGAGTCACACAACAAACATACTTTTATGTTTTGTAAGTAGTAAAGAAAGCACAGAAAGCATCTGAACTCGGCTCCACAGTGATGAACTACGACATTAAAATACATGAAGTGTGTAGTAATAAACAGAATAATATTATATCCCATAATAATAAAGCACTGTGAAAGGAGCCATTCTGCATCACCTCTGATGTTTTAAGCACATTTTGGTCTAAACTCAGAGTTTTTTTCACATCTGGTGTATTTTTAAACTGTGTGTTTCTACTTTTACTTCATGAAAGGATGCGAGTATCGTCCTCCACCTCTGCATCGCTCCTTTAAAAGAACAACTGTGTCTGATTTACATGTTGTAAAGGTGGAAATCAGACAGCTGCAGACACACACACACACACACACAGCCGTACATTTCGGTCTGCATGCGGTGCGTTCAGGAACATGCAGAGCTGTGGAAATATAAAGCGTCATTGGACCAACAGTTTTCATCAGCGTTAAAGATGGAAACAGCCACACGTGAGAAATGAACGTCTCCACCTCGTCGTACGTCACCCAGACAGGATAAATGTGGCGTCTTAATACTTTTACACCGTTCTGATGTTATGTTATTTTACCGCTAATATGTTGTGTTTCTGTGCACGTTATAAATCTGAATAAATTCTGAACTCATCTGAATCTAAAGTGATGTTGTCCAGATGAAATAGGAGTGTTAACTGAGCCTGAACTCAAACAGGAGAAAGTGGCCTGAACTTAAATAAATATGTAAAACTCCTCTGATAGTAACACAGCTTAGTGCCCAAACGCCAGCTGTTTACTGATGTTTCCTCCACAAACTTTGAAATCTATTTCTGACCAGGACAGAAAATGACATTTTCAGGATTATTTTCCAATTTCTGGCTAATCCCTCTGAAAACATGAGATTACAGAGAAACATCAGGAAGAGAAAACAGATCGCTTTGTTTGATTTTTCATCATCTGATCGTCTTTACTTTGTTCCTCTCGCGTCGTCACTCTGACTCTTAAAGTATGTGGACAGCATCTGTGTGGATGTGACTGAACGTCTAATCTGCCAAACACACGTATCTGCCCTCTGAGAAGATTTCTGACTCACCGTAAGCGAAGTGTGCAGCTGCTCGCTCAGCAGAAACCAAACAGCTTCTTTCTGTGTGAATCCCTGTTAATTAACTCCAGCTGGAGACAAACACTCAACAACTGGCTGCAAGAAACAGTTAAAGATGTGAGAGCGACGGCAGACGGATCCTTATTTTCAGATTGTCTTTTTCTGACCACCTCTGAACGTTATGACTCTGCAGGAAAAGCTAAATTGTGCTCTTATAACACATTTTAAACACTGACGAGAGCAGTTTTTATCTGTTCCTATTGACCCGATTTCTCAAATATCGACTGGACAAACTACAAGTGCTTAATTAAACTGAAAAAAAAGAAAGAAAGAAAACTTCTCTTTCCTCATCAGCCATCATGTTTTAACTCCAGTTCAGCAGATGAAGCAGACAGATGCCAGAAAACAGGAGACTGAGTGAAGGAAGCAGAGCGAGCATCACAACCAGCAGAGGCGTCAGCAGAGACGACGCGGCCTTTAAAGGTTTCGTCTCTCCACTGAGTCTCGTCTCCGTCAGGAAACGTGACACAAACGAACAGGAAGGGCGCTCGTCCCTCCTGCTCGCCTCCGAACAGACAAACAGAAGCAGCCTCGATCTTCTGAGAGCTCACGTCTATGTTTAATTTTCTCTTTTTCTGCTGAACCAAAACGTTAAAGCGAAGCGAGTGGCGGGTCGCCTGCCTCCCCCCTGCCTACCTCGATGCTGGTGCTAAGGCTGGGCAGCGTGTCCGAGGTCACCGTGGTGCTTTGAAGGCTGGAGAAGTCCCACAGGTTGACGGGCGTCAGCGGGTCGGCCGGCTTCGACGCCTCCGTCCATCTCTGACTGTCCAATAAGGTCACTTCGTAAAATTCCTGGATATCTGAGACGACAGAGAAACAGACACGTTCACTTAAAAAGTCCAACTCAAAAGCTCCGTTCGTGACTTGAGGTGGCTGAAATCAACAATCAATAATCGATAACACTTATTATGAAAGCTGCTGATGGACGATCTTTATTCAGGATACGTGAAAAAGAAAAGAATCAACACATTTAAAGTTTCTGTGGTTTGGTTTGTTTGACCTTTGACCTTCAGATCTCAATGAAATAATCAGTCATGTGACTTCCTGCTTCAGGTGATGTCAGCACACCTGAGTCACACTGACTTCATAAAGACGGTCAGATCAATTGGTTTCATCAGTTTCATGAGACGTCACACAAGTTAATGCAATTTTCCTCCAAACAAACCAGTTTGTTCGCTGTGAAAAAGGCTGAAAGAGATCTCAGGACTCTTCAGACAGATTCGGTTTATATCACACTTCCATGCAGAGAGTAATGTTCAGGTGTGTTAAAGATGATCATAGAATAACCTGAACATCATGTCTCACTGTGATTGATTGATTGATATTAAGAGTGCGTCCCTGCAGTGCAGACTGCAGTCGGTCTACATGAGGCCTATAAAAAGCCTCCAGCCCAGCGGTCACATCCAACATGCGATTTTATTTTTGGCTCCCGGAGAGCGCAGATCTAAAATAACCGAGACTTTCTTTGGCCCGACGCGCAGCTGACCGCCACAGATGTTTTCCTACAAACCATCAAACCATCAGACCTGCAGCTCGGAGACCCGATGACCCGCAAACAGCCTCATTCCTGTAAAAATCTGTATTATCTATGTACATTGTGTGTGTGTGTGTGTGTGTGTGTGTGTGTGCGCGTGTTCTATTTAAAGATAATTGAATGTGTTTTATATACTGCAGGCAAAGAAAATGATTAGAGAGACATTCAAAACAGTAAATCAGAATAAAATCAGATTTAAAAGTACATAAAATGAAATAAAGTAGTTTATAATAAAATGCAGATTACAGCTCTAAAGGGATTTGATTTATTATGATTTACTTATTTTCAGCATCCTCTTCATCATCTGTACATAAAGACAAACAGGCTTCTGGTTTCCAGGTGAGCTGAGTGATTTACCTGGTTACTGATCTGATTCATTCAGCAGCTGTTCGTGGTGTCAGAAACGTCAGATATAAACGTACGTTTGTTGTTTTTATTCTCTGAACTGTGTCGGCGCTCACTCAGAAAAGAGACGATGAAGAGATGAATAAAAGGTTAAACTAAATTAAATCTAGACTCAACGATGACGACTGTCAGCTTCTGATCTGGACCTTTGAGGCTGCAGGAGGATTCATTTAAATGTGAGGACGACATCCCGACCATCACCTGAAAACAGCACAAACAAGCTTTCTGACTGTAACTCCACCACACACACACACACACACACACACACAGTGTAAACAGTACATGAGCTCCATGATTCATCTCTCTGTTTCTCAAAGTCTGAATCATAAACTCACACTCGGACTGAAAACACTTCTTCTTGTCTTCTGTGAATAATTTTCCATCCGTGAGCAAACTGTGTGATTAGTAAATAAACCAGGATGACACACAGATAAATAACAGATGAATCTTCTCAGTGCAAGCTGTTAAACGCAGGCGGTATATTGTGTATTTTTAGCAGGACTTCCTTTAACTGGGCTCTTTCACAGTAAAAGCACTGTGCCACGTGGAGCCGCTGCAGTGACGCCGCTGTGACCTCGCTCCGACTCCACGCGGCCAAACAAACATCAAACCACCTCATTTCTATCAGGTCTGATTCACAACAGCTCATTTTGCACTAAATGCTGTGACATGGCTGACAAACACCAGCTGAGAGAAAATCAGAGGAGTTTTCATCAAAAAATAAAGAGTCGCACTCTGATACCACCAAGAGTTACGTAACAAACTGATGGCTGAAAATAGCACAGGAACTCAAGTAAAAGCTAAAAATAACAAGATCCCTCTTTGATTTTTCTCCCCGTAACAGATGAAATGTTGTGTTCGATCAGCCCGTCCTGTTGGAAACGTGGCTCAGACGATCGCGCTGCCCTCAGGATGAACTGCAGCAGGTTTTCACGCAGCGCCACCATCAGGTCAGAGCGGGAAAGGTGAAGCAACGAGCAGACAAACGCAACCTGATGACTCACCTGACTTCATGAATGTGTGCTGAGCTTTACAAACATCCTGAATGTCACACACAGGTGTTCAAACGCTCAGGTGACCAACAAACAGCTCCTCTACCACACACACACACTCAGTTTCTTTCTTTTAGACGGCGCAGAGCTTCAGCACCAAAAACATCCGTCTGTCTTCAAGCTTTCGTTATCTCACAGACCTGCATCTGTCAAAAAACTGAATAAAAACCATCCTCTGCACAGCTCCTTCAAACCTGCTTCAGTATAAAAACATGAATTCACAGTTCAAACTGCTCGTTTCACATCAGTAAATGAATATTTCTGTGTGGCGTAATGAAAGGCCCGGTGTGAGGACGACCTAAAGATAAAGAGCCGCTCATTTTACTGTGAAAATGCTTCATGTTTGACACACACAGAAAAACCTGAACACGCCTCACTTTTTATATTCTGCACTTTTAGACAGCAGGTCAGTGAAACTATCAGTCGATTAGTTGAAACTTCTTTGGGAACAATTTCATGATCAACAAACTGCTGAAGTGATTTTAAGGATCAAAAAGATCAAACGTGTCGCTTTCTGTCGGTAAAAGGTTGACTTTCCTCTTTCACATCAACTATTTCAGGATTTATCACAAAAACACTTCAAAGATGATTTGATAATGAAAACTTTTGTTGGTCAAGTCTTTCCTACGTGCACATCCTGAGACACACAACCACATCTCCTCAGAGATCAGAGTTCACCTTTTAAAACTCAAACATCTGAATCTTTGTGTCTTTAAAATAAATAAAAAGGGCCGACCTGCCTCAGCCATGATTTTTCTGACAATAAGAGTCAAAACCTTTTCAACGCGAGCTGCAGCAAACAGCCATTTTCATTTCTGATGCATCACTTTTTCTTTAAAATAATGAAAAAAATCATCACAATACGTTTTTTTTAAACAATCAATTTACTGGCATGAGTGAAGAAGAAAAGCAGCAAACAGACGTGAGAATTGAAACCATCAAATGTGGTCATTTTTCATCATCAGTGAGTTTTTAGTCCTGGTGACGAATAAATATCTGCATTTCTGGTGATTTTCCACCTTGAAATCTCAGTTTGTGACTCAGTAACCATAAAAACGAACGATCGCCGAGTTACTACTGACGAAGAAAACACCTAAACGTGGTGAAGACGAGGCAAAACCTGAAGTTTTTGAATGTTTTTAATCTGTTTGGACACGTTAAAACCCTGATAATATGCTCTTTAGTTCACTTGTTGTTTTCAAGCTTCACATATTAAATTAAAGTCAGTCGACAGAGCGTCTCCAAGACGACGTCACCGAGCAAGCAGACTTATCGCATTAAGCTTTTAGGCTGCAGAGCGACACAGGAGCTTCTGTTGTGCCGCCCAATAAAAGACAATACCTATTTCAACTGTGTGGAAAACACACAACGTCCAGCACAGAGGTCAAAGGTCAGCACTATTTAAAGTCATCAGTGAAACCAGGCATGAAAACAAAAACACTTTTATTAGAAGTGTTTATTAGATTTCTCCACACAGATGATTGGAGGAGCAGATTCAAACTTTATTTTGTCAGTAAAAAGTGTTAAAGTCTGCAGAGACCAAACAGTGACGGAGGACGAGGACACAGCAGGTCAACGAGAGAAAACTCACATCACAAGGAAACACAAAAAAAAAACACATTACACTTGCAGCGAGCCTCCGTCTGCAGGAAATGAAAACAGTTCATGACAATCAAGACGATCTTTCAGTGAAGCTCCTCCTCTCCTGAGAGGACGTCTTCTCTCAGTTTCTGCTGTTGTTCACCGTCATTCAGATCTTTTGAGATGCTGGTCTGTCGGTCAGCTAACTGAAGACGTTTGGTTCAGAAACTCGCATCTCTCACCATGTTTCTCCATTTTCTGACGTCTGAAACCGTCAGCTCGATCAAAACTAATGAGTCTGTCGGACCAAACCTGCACAGCTCAGACACGCCGCAATTAGCAGAGTGACGTCCGAAGCTTTGGGCTGAAAACTGGACGCTGATTTATTAAATTGAAAAGATTCAATTGATGCCATCTGTTTGTTTGAGAGAAATCAGGCCAGTCCAAACTGAGAGCGAGAAGAAAAACAGAAGCACACAGCTGCCTGTCTGTCTGTCTGTCTCTCTGTCTGTCTGCCTGTCTGTCTGTCTGCCTGTCTCTCTGCCTGCCTGCCTGTCTGTCTGTCTGCTTGTCTGTCTGTCTGTCTGTCTGTCTGTCTGTCTGCTTGTCTGTCTGTCTGTCTGTCTGCCTGCCTGTCTGTCTGTCTGTCTGTCTGTCTGTCTCTCTGCCTGTCTCTCTCTCTGTCTGTCTGTCTGTCTCTCTGTAAGTCTCTCTGTCTGTCTGTCTGTCTGTCTGCCTGTCTGTCTGTCTGTCTGCCTCTCTCTCTGTCTCTCTGTCTCTCTCTCTGTCTGTCTGCCTGTCTGTCTGTCTCTCTGCCTGTCGTGGGGCGGGTGGGATTATGCCCCGGGGGTAATCGTCGTGTCCACAGAGGGATTACATGGTGCTCGGCCTGCTCTGACATCTCTTTTGGGGGGTTTGGCAGATTGGAAACTGTGAGGCAGAAATCTATTTTTCATCAGTGACGCTGCGGCTGGGACGTCAGGGTGAGCGAGACAAACACACCCAGGACGCAAAAAGGCGACTCAAAGCTAAATATGACTGAATAAATGCTGACGAGAAAATCGTGTGTTTTACTGTAATCACATGGTGACGATACGATCGTCTTTACTGATCTGACACCAGTTTACCTTCGTTACAAACTCACTGCTTTATGTGTGAGCCGAACATCAGTTTCACTTTTTTACTGATCTGTGCACGTTCCTTATTATGCATCAGTGCTGCAAAGTTTGCTTATCAAAGTCCAACTGCAGTAAAAATGCTCGTTTACAAGGACATCAACCACCTGAGACCTTTGTCACGTCGCTTTTCTGATAAAGACTCGGAAACGTCCCAAACAAAGAAAAAAAAAGAAGAACATTTGTTCAGTTTTATGTGGTCAAAGTGTAAAAACGTAAAGCTTTTAACACCAACTCGGAGAGCTTTTTACATCAAACAGCTCCATCTGAAACAGAAAACTGTTTAATTTCCCTCCACAAAAATTAACTTTAACATCATGATGACTCAACCTACAGTCACTTTAACAACACACAGGTTTTCTGTGTCCGTCTGCAGCTGATTTAAGCATTTTAATTGATCAGTATTGGCTCTGGAAAGCCTGACTCGTCAGCGATCATGTGAGACGTCTCTGCTGAGCTCCTGGTTTATTTATTTCCACCTCTCGCCGCCACTCGTCCTCCGACAAACACAAAGTCTGCAGCCTCAGACACAAAACACCCGACCAGGTTTAAAAAGCGTCCTGACGTGACGGAGCTTCACGCAGCGGGACAAACAGACGAGCGATGAAGACGGAGAGCGAGCAGAAAGCAGGCCGCCGAGCTCACACTGACGATCTCCACTCATCTATTAGTGATGAAGACGCGCAGAGGAGGAAGCTGAGCTGGATGTCTGCAGGACGAACAGCAGAAACATCCTCCTGACGTGGAGTTTCACCCCGATATCTCCACAAACACACAGAAAACTGCAAATACTTTCACTAAACACGCCTCCTGTGAGCTGCTGAGTTTCACATTAAATCTTTTTCTCGATATGTTCTGTTAATATTTCATCAGAGACGCCCGTTTCCGTTACATTAGTTCCCCTGATGACACGGCGGACAGAGCGATGACCTTACATCATAAATCAAGAGCGAGTACGATTGTTTGCATAGTTCTTCTTTTGCATAACCACTTGGATCGGGTTGGCTTTCTCTCCGCGGCGTCGACATGCAGAGCCTCAAAGGGTCAAATCATTCAGAGGAAACACAGATAATCATAAAATTAAGATTTATCAGAAGAGTTTCTGACAGTGAAACACCTGAAGACGTGTGTCTGCATGAAACACAGTCGGCCGCTAACAAGCCTTCAGACCGGCTGGAAAACCTTTTTTTAATAAAATCTCTCTCAAACACTCGTTTAATCAAACTGGCCGCCATCTTAACGCTCGTCCCTTTATCCTGAACATGACCCCGACGGGACCTTCTGCCTCCCACAGATCAGAGGAAACACCGGCTGCAGAAAAACTGTGAGAGATGTGAAGAGCGACTGCAGACAGAGCTGATGGGAAAATGATGTTTATTCATCTGTCAGGAATATTATCTGAATGTGCCGTATTTTACTTTCAGTTTCCCTTCAGATCATCAACACCTGCTTTTGTTTTTGTTGATTTTACTGCTGAAGAAATCAGCTTCTTGTCACTTAGAAATATTTTACACTTTCTCTCCGTCTGCGTTGGTTTTATATTTATTTTAACAAACTACTGTGAATATGAGCTGGACTAAAAAAACCTTCTCCTTTCTTCTTCTGGGTTTATTGTTTGGATTTCATCTTCTGCAGCTTCAGACTGAATTCAGATGAAGAGAAGATGCAGGAATCACCCTTTCATGTCCGATGTGGCGGCTCATGGTGGTTAAAACGCTTCATATTAAAATGCCTGTGAACAGATCCGCCTCTCTCCTCTGGTCCGTGCAGTGTTTTCTCTGGTTGCTATGGGGATGAAGAGGCGGGTCACAAGCATCTGTGTGTGACGCCGCGGCCCCCCCGCCGTCCTTTTTTCTTCATCTTTCAGCCTCTCAGGTGGAGCAGAGCAGGACTTCTCCTCAGTTTGTTTCCCGCGAGCTTCGCCTTCAGTCCGAGGAAACTCAAACAGACGGAGGCACATTCCTGCTGCGGCGTCTCAGTTTACTCGGCTCCGTTAGCTGCCAGCGAGGTGACAGCGCCGCAAACACACCGTCAAAACACAACACAAGCAAGGAAACCTGCAGGCTGACTTCTCCCCAACAAGATTAACGGACATGTCCTCTATTTAAAGACTTATTTCATCGGTTTATGTTACTGAAGGCGGGACGTCCGGAGTAAAAACTATTTCTGGATAAAGACACACCACAGGATCGTCATTTCACAACCAGGCGGGTTAAATAAAGCACGTTCACACTCACAAAGGGCCAACGCGCTGTAAAAATAAAGATCTGTGAATGTCCACAGAACAGGAGATCGCTTTAAGTCAAACTTTGATCCCTCGGTGCCGGACAGGAAGGGCCGAGATGATGTGACGAGCCGAGAGGAGAAAGGTCGACCTTCAGCTGCGTCCGTACGTTACGACAGGACCTTCGACCGTAAAAAGGTTTTCCTGCAGCCTCAAACTCAACTATTTCTTCTCCCCTGATCTGACGAGCTCAGTTAGACAGAAACGTCGAGCGTGCGGCTCCACTTTTCTCCATCAACACACTGAAATCATGTTTCTATCAGCTGATTATCAGTTTCAATTTAATCTTTCTAAACGTTTCTGAATGAGGCAGGAAAAGATTCCTACAGAAGTTAAACAACAAAAGCAGCTATAAGTTAGATATCCGGTGAGTCTGAGGACAGAAAACATGGCCGTCACCATGGGACAAATGAAACCCAGACCACAGAGCGCCTCGCCCGCCGAAGCCTTTAATGTGGTTTTAACTCGACGTTGTGTGACGTGCAAACAAGCAAATGAGAAAGTGAAGTCAGCACCAACACAGTAAACTCCTCAGATTCAGCAGATTATATTTAACTTACATTAATGAGTCTCCATCTAATGATTGTTAAATCATCGGCTGGGTGTTCAGTGTCCATAAGATACCTTCTGTTCAGGGCCCAAAAACACACTTTTTTCTAAGTTTGCAATGATGATGTTCAAAAAAATCATTTTTTCAATGAACAAACGAGGGGAAAAAAATCAGCATAAGCAGCCATACAAGGAAAAAATTTATTAAAACAGAAAAAGGAAAGAAGCCCTCAATAAGTGAAATCGGCTCTTAAAGTGGTGTCAGTGCAGTGGAGGTGCTGAGGTTTGGTATCCAGATGTTTTGGTGGTGTAAACAAACACACACACACACACACACACACACACACACACACACACACACACACACACACACACTCTTCCTCTCCTCATCATCTTTCAGCAGATTCCTCCAGAGTTCGGCCTGTTTGTCCGCTCAGCCCCCGCACAGTCACGCCGACACGCCGACAAACTTTACGACCTCTCGCCACGCCGCCGCGACTCACAGAGCGAACAAACACGAGCACGCCTGCAGCCGTGAACTTTTTCCTGCAGATCCGCAAACACGACGAGGTCGGAGAGGTCGGCCGGAGCTGCTGACACATTATCAGCAGCTCTTATCTGACCTTCGATAATGAACTAAATCAGTTTAACCGTTCATCGATACGACCGTCAGAGCCGCTGTGATACAGACGCACAAACGCTGCCTGAAACTGGACAAAGTGGCACCGACAATAAACTTCCTGCTGCAACGTCCAACAACAAACCTGCTTCATTCACCACTTCTTAAAAACTTCAGCAGCATCACTTGACGTTTACGTTTTCATCCTTTCTTATACCAGTCTACTTAATATGTTTTTACACAAACATCAAGAGAAATTCCTTCAAGTGAAAACCCGACTGACGATCGTCCATCATAACGCTCCTCCAACTGAGGTGGAAATAAAAAATAGTTTTTTAGTGTTTTTGGTGTCCCTTTTAAAACACGTTTCATATGGTTTGTCTCTGCAGCTGATTCGGGGGTCGAACGAGCAGGTTTAACTGTGATTTGTGATGTTTGGCTGTTTGAATAAAACCTTTACGTCTCATATTTACATGTCAAAGAAAAGTGCTTGTGTGGATGAAAAATAAAAACCACAGCTTCTTAGTTTAGGAAAGCGTTTGTCTGCCAGTTTAAGAAGAACCCAACTTTTTTTAACACCTCGTTGTTTTCCACATCCCAGCGTGTGCTGTGTGCGAGCGAGCCGTCGTACCTATGAGCGCCTGGAAGAGGTTGCTCTGGAAGATGTCGATGACCCGCTGGATGGAGAGACGGAGCTGCCGGTCCTCAGCGTGGTGCAGCTTGGCCCGATACTCCTCCAGCAGCAGCAGGGCTCGCTGCGCGTCTGCAGGGGGAGGAGGAGGAGGAGGAGGAAGAGGATTCAAGAATTTATTGTCATTACCCAACAATTACATCAGCAATCATTAGTAATGAAATTCTTAAATCCCAGGCTCCCCAAACAATGCCAAAATATATAAATATATCTATATACATATGTATATATATACACACACATATATATCTATGCACATATAACATATTTATATA
>JAVQJZ010048537.1:0-19425 GCA_036025355.1 Leiopotherapon unicolor | reverse complement strand
ATATCCCCTTTGGAGAAGTACTTGGACAAGGCAAACATCAAAGAACTGTCATGCTTTTTGACCATGCCTATAAATGTGTTAATTACACTCAGATCAAATTAAGCTTCTCATCAGCAGTAAAGCAGGCTTGTAAACAGATTATTGAACTGACGTCATATTCCCAGAGCTGGAAGTCACTTGACCAGATGCAGCACTGGTGTACAAAGAGAAAGTTCCAGCTCACTGCATGAATGGTTGTGCTGTGGTCGGCGAGACTGTTTACATGGCTTTGTCATATAGCAAACCAGTAAATGTCGTATCTAACTCACACATAAAAAAACAGCAGGTCCAATACTTGACGTCATTTTTGGGGCATCAGCAATATGAGGAAGTATCTGTTAATTTATTTTTACAAAAGGACAAATTACACAGATGGATCAGTCTGTATTTTTTGTTTGTTTTATTGCTCAGCAGTAAAAAGTACAGTGTATACTACAGTACAAAAAATACATAATGTTGAACACTGCTCCACCGTGCCACTGAACGTTTTGTAAAATATCCACTTTTGAGCGTGCAAAACAAGAAGCCCGGCTGTGAGCATCCAATGCAGAAATATCAACATGTTTAACTGTGTTCAGTGTCACCTTTTGAGTCAGTGAATCCAGAAGAACATCTCACAATGCACAAAATCTTTAGCGACGATAGAGGCAGGCAGCATTGATTATTGAATTAAACTGCAGCAATGCAAAGTAAAACAGATGATAGAAGGACCACAGGTTCAATAATTAAACAAAATATTCAAACGCACCTCTTTTTTTTTTTTTTTTTCAATTGAACTGCCTCTGTATGTGCTCACAGTAAATATTCAGCATACATTATTTATCTCAGTGTCATTAAGATTTTTGACAGCCTCTAACACATATTATGTGGTCCAGCAACTAATTCACAATCATTCAACATTTCAACACAGTTTGCATTGATGGACAAACACACTGTTTATGGAGGGAGACATTTACAGTAGCAAGGTTGGTCTAATTATTTCCTACAGCGCTGAGAAACTCTTTCTCAAACTGGGCTAAAACCAGTAGCCACTCCACGATACAGACAAGAGACAGACAGAGACAGACACTCATACAGAGGCACACACAGACAGACACAGAGAAACAGATAAAACTGAGCTGAAAGTGATACAAAGTCTTGTTTTGACTCAAAATAACAGTGTTATTTGGTAAAGGGGGCAGCACATTTTAAGTCATTCATCCACACTCACAGTTTGCTTACATGCACAAACAGGGCGTTCACATACACACACACGCATACTGATATATAAAGGGCCAACATAAGGAATTAAGACATCTATGTGGTCCCTCTTAAGAGAAGCTGGTGACACGTGAGGGGGAAATCCATTTCAAGTCCCTCAAAACTGCAGGATGTAGTCTTCAAAATCACCCAAATATTCTGCTCAAATTAAGCATCACAGTCCTGGCCCGTATTTATCAAACTGCCAAGGTTCCTTAATTTCTACTCACCATCTTGAGAGAGCAAGAACAAGTTGTGAACATCAAATCGGCATGTCAATGCCTCGTAAGCCAAAATGTCCAGCTTGTTAGGAAACAGCTGCTTATTTATTTACACATAAATAAGCAGCAGTTACAGACAACATTATCATTGATTTGGAGTCGTGTTTCTGTCCATCTGACACATGTATAAGTCTGATATTTACTGTATCTTAGCTCTGCTTTTGGTCTCCACCAACTACAACTACAGAAGGAAATATCTGTCTCTTTAGTTATATAATTCTCTCAACTATGTTCACCAACACTAGTTTCTAACAGTGTCTGTCTGTCTGTCTGCTGTTTGGTGCTGAGCCGGTGGTGTATGATGAGTTTTTTGAGGTTTCCCACTGAAAACAGCCGCCTGCTGCCAAAATATTACACAATGAAAGCAGTGAGAGTGAACTAAAAAGAAAAGCAATGGGTTGTACAGCTAAAAAATGCATGACAACAGATTTAGGTGATAATTTTCATAGATTAATCTATATGAGCCACCTCTTTCGCACAGTGACATTGCCATGTCATATAGTTAATGTAAGGAAGTCAGTCATATCTACTTTAAATATTTAAGTTTTGAATTTGTTCTGCTGTTTTGTGCTATCTTATTGTGTTTTCCATTTCTTGATTTTGTTTTACTCACATAATTAATCAATGAAGCACTTTTGTAGATATCTACAAACTACACAAATTAAATCCACTTTTATTATAGTAACGATGTATTATAAATGTATTTTATTGTTGTTGATCTCGCATCTTAATTTGCCACTGGATGCGTCAAAGACTTGCTGTGAGTAGGAGTCAGTTGCTTGACAAATGGGTCTTATTTTTCACTTTTATCAAAGACATCTTTTACTCCTACGTTTGCACTTTACAGCATTCTTAAGTGTATTTCTCAGTTTGATAAATATGGGCCCTGATCTCAGACACAATATTTTGCCACAAATCTCTGTTTCCCCCCCAGGTACATAGGTGCTATATTCAAGTTCAACAGGCTATAAGTATTTTGGGATTGATTTTAAAGGAAAAATAAAATGACAAATAACAGCTTTAATGTTTCCATAGCAGATTTCTCTCTCATTAGCCGATTTCATGTGGCAGCATCTGCAGTGCACTCACCATCAAGCCACTGCAATGAAACAAAACCACATATACTCTGTATTTTATAAAGACAATAAAAACCTTTTATCACAATTAAGCCTTTTTTGTAGAAAATGTACATCAGAAAAATATGCAGGTGCATTCTCATAGTAAATAGTGTCTGTTTACATCACTTTTCTTTCAGGTTGCTCTTTGTGTTTGTCATATACAGTATAAAGTCAAAGTCTCTGAATATTTAACCACATATATAAAATAGACAACAACAGCAGGGGGAGTAGAAGAGGAGGATCCAACTCATGTTTTACTGTCTCTAGATGGCCGAAGCTTTGTCTCTGTTGATGAAGAGGGTCTCCTGGCAGAAAGGGTTGACCAGGACCACGCTGCTGCCGCTGTAGTCGCCGTTAGGGGGTAGACAGGTGTCATGCTCCTGCAAAACCACACATAGAGGAATTCAGCGGAGGCGACTAAGTGCAAAAACAGCAGCTGTGATTTATGATTCGCTCTCCAGGGCTCACCATTAGGGCACACGCTGCGGTCTACTGTATCTAAGTCACTCTACAGGCAATGAGCAGACAGTATGGTGTGGAAGCGAACAGAATAAAATATGGGTTCGGTGCACCCCAGGGCTTTTAGGGAGATGGTGAACAGAGATATCTGACAGAGCTGAATGAGCATAGATACAAAGGGAGGCGGAGGAGAAGATGTAAAAGCTTCACGAGCGGAGAGACAAAAGGGAGGGATGACTCAGAAGAAACGAGGCAACAGTGGGACTTAATGTAGGGGGGTGGGGGGGCGATGTGGAAAAGGTTGTCGATGGTGAGTCAGCAGTAATAAGGCAGTGCTGGAGGAGGGAAGGTGTGAAAAACAAAATGATTTCTTTTACAGTAGGAAAGAGGCCATTTTATCTGCAGGATCCAATCAAATCAAACTAATGCTGTTGTTTAGGATAATTTCTCCTGGAGCACTGTCATTTACCTATGGCAACAGGGGAGCTATGAGGCTGCTGCTCTACAGAGACAGGTAAAGCGGGGGGAAAACAACACCTGGGTGTCACCAGGGGCATCCCACACATGATCCAACCTCAGCTTCCCTCTCCTGATGCCCACACAGGTGGCAAAGGAATGCAAATTGAGCGATGGAAGAGGAACAAAAGAAAGGAGACACACAGTGAAATGGTCACTGGAGAGAAAGATGACAAAAAAAAACATGCAAAGAGAACAAAGCAATGCTCAGTCAAAATGACATGGAAAGAAGAGGCAGCAGATCACATAGTTCAACGCTAACTTGGAAAAAGAAATGTTACCATATCTCCACCAGATGGTGATACAGTGCACTAAAAACACAGAGTTTGCACAATTTCATGTCCTTAATCCAAAACTTGTCATTATAATAGCGATGAAAAAATATCATTTGAGAATTGGCAGATAAGCAGAGCTAATATTTGAGTGTGGAAAGTATGGAAAAAAAACTCATTCTCATTCTCAAGTATAAAAACAGCCAATTAGCAGTATTAGTCAGATTCCCTCTGGTCTGACACACATCAGGCCAAACACAGAAAACAACACTGTCAGTGAGTTCTTATAACTCCTGCATTTAAAAGATTTATCAAACACACCCTCTGCAGAATATTAAAACGGACTAATCTGTTATTCTAACTTATAATCATCACCCAGACCACAGGCAGCATCTTTTAAATACTGCGGTCGAGGGTAGAAATTTCCAGGAAAGAACCCTGCCAGCTTAAGAAACATTTGATAAATCACCAACCAAACTCTTCTCATTAAAAAAAAACACTCTACCTTGCCTGGTATCTAAAAGCAGGTTCTGGTATATAGTGTGCTATGTGTGCAATCATGTAATGTAAGGACCTGTTCATGTTATAAAACTACTTAACATCAGCACCCCAAATACGTCCTGTTCATCACATAAAGCTCTTCCATCAGCTTATTCAGTTGACATAAGATCTGGAAACCTGTACTTAAATTTGCATGCATCCTGATACCTCTTACTACCCCCATTTCAAACAAACTACTAAGTTTTTAAAAAGTACTTCTGAGAGATTCCACACTGTGTAAAATAAATCATCGTAACACCGCATCGTGCTCAAGTGCGCCTCAGCAGGCCTCGAGGCTTGCTGATGGGAGAGACTGGGCATGGATCCTCTTGTTGTTTCCATACTCATTAAAACCATTCTGCTGACTGATATTGAAAACATCAAGTAAACGTCCCTCCACTTCCGTGCACGGCGCCGTTCTTTAATAGAGTTGGAGTGCCAGAAAGTTTGTACCTCGCTCTCCAGAGTGTGTATCTCTCTGGGCAGCTCCACGGCGTGCCTGCTGAAGTAGTCCATGGTGATGGCGTTGTTCCAGTAGCTGAGGTTGTTCTCCTGACTTGACGACTTCTTCTTCCTCCTCATGCAGCACACGGTCAAAAGCACAGCTAGAGCAGGTGGAGGCAGGGGAGGAAAATGAGGGTTAGTACACACACAGGAGGAGACGCTGCTTCAAATAGCCACTGAAAGCGCCCACACCAGCCCGCTCAGGTGGAGGCTGTCATGTTTCACAACAACATGCCACCGTTAGAGGAAACTGCGGTTGAAAGAAAAAATCCCACCTGAAAATGCTGCTGGAAAATGGCTACTGATTTGCTGTGCATTGCAACAAAGCCATCAGGACTCATACAAATATGTTCTCATCAAAAAGACCCCCAGGAGTACAAAATGCAAAAGAATATTTGTTTTACTCTGTTCGATGGAAAAAAACTCTCCCTCCTTTCCTGTTACTATACTTTTGCAATCTCTCCAGTTTCATGCAACAAGATCAAGCTCTGAAAGTTGTGTAGGGGCTGTCAAGAGATTTCTAAGATCACTTACTGAGGCGAATGTAAACTCAGAAAGTTGAAGAAAAGTTAGGGTATGTAACCACAACATTTTGAAGGAAGGAATAGTTTGGCATCTTGGGAAATGTCTTGCTTTCTTTAAGAGGGCTGGACGAGAAAATCAATATGACTCTCATGTTCGTGCAGTAAATATGAAGCTACAGCCAACACCCAGTTATCTTAGTTTAGCATAAAAACTGGAACAGCTAGTCTGGCTCCGTCGTTATCGCTTGATAATGCCTCACTGAAATAATGCAAATGAGACTTCTATCTTTAAATAAAACAGATCTGTTTTTATGATCATAACATTAATATGTTTTAAGTCAAGGTGAACCCGATAAAGTAATCTGGCTTTTTTTTTGCATTCATTCATTTGACCTTTTTAAGATACTTTGATTACTTACAGCATGAGGACACAGGCACACTGATGGCCAGCACAATCCACACAATGTCCATCCTGCTCAGGCAGATAGTCATGCGGGACCGCGGGGAGTCGACGGTGGGGCCTGAGCTGTTGCCGGGCGTCCAGGGGTCCTGCGTGGTGGCGTGCACCTGCCTGATCAGGTAGTTCCCACTGCCCGTCGAGAGGGGCTCCGAGCTGTTCCCACTGCCCGTGAAGGGGGACTCGGAGCTGTTCCCACGAGCCGACGCATCCTCTACTGCACTGCTGTTAGACAGGAGCCCCGCATATGCAGTAATGTTCCCCTGCAAGTGTCCCAGCAGGGCATTGTCTGTGCCGTCACCCTCCTCAGTGGTGGTCTCATCGGGTGGGGCATGGTTGTTCGGGATGATTGTTGGACTCTGTGTGTCAACAGGCAGGGTTGCAGTGGCCTCAGTGGAACTTAGATTCTCCAGTTGGCTCTTCACTGGAGCAAGAGAGGACAGGGACAGGTCCTCAGTGGTGGACTCGTTCGATCCGGACACCTCCCTCAGGGTGATGGTGTGGTGTGCGTGCAGCTCTGGGGCGCCCACAGCAGGCTCCCTGAGTTTCAGGCCTGGCACTGGGTCGGCGTCCACTGACGAACGGGAAAGGGAGGGGCGCTCGACATCAGGAACATGCTGCCGGCCGGCGTCCTTCGGTTCCTCCACACTCAACTTCTGGGGCTTCACGTGGTGCGCAGCGAGCGTATCTCCTCTGTCTGATTCAGAGCTGGACATAAGTGCCAGGGGGTTTGGAGGCCCTCTAGCAGCTGATTCCACATCTATATTTGGGGCCGCTGTGCTGAGAGATGTAGGGCTGCTGCTGGCCTGGTTAGTGCTAACAGTAACTGGGTTATGGACTTGAGGTACCCTGACCAATTTCTGCATGTGGCCTCGGTTTACAATATCAGAACTGGACTCCAGGGGCTGGTTCACATGACTTTCAGTGCTCACAGTGTTTGGGGTGACATTATTTGTGTCATGAGGGGGCGGGTCGTCATGAGCCGGGCTGGAAGTTTGGGTTGCGCGAAGCAAGGCCAAAGGGTGGAGGGCGACAGTGGGGAGGATGATGTTTGAGTCTTGAGTGCCTCTTCTGGATGACCATTCCCCACTACTGGAGCCCTCCTGATGCAAGTCCAGGGAGGGAGTTTTGGGGGCAGACGGGGGGCCGCTGTGGGAGGCTGCCATGGAGACAGAGTCCTGGGATGTCTGGCTGAAGTACAGCTCCTGTGCTGATGACACCAGTCCTACTGGCAGTGCTAGGAATGCTAGAACACCTGCAGAGAAAGAGAGAGGAAACTGATCATTAGTGCATGATGACAGAGAATATCCTTTAAATTTCATGAATAACTGGATCTTTCCCGTAAGTGTGTATTTTCAGCATATCTGTCTGCCTGAACATCATTTCCCTAAAGGATCTTTCTACAAAAAGCCAGACGAGAGCTGACTGCTCAGGTGTTAAGAAGAGACATATAGCCTTGTCTTGTATTCATTATGCTCCTCAGCCTTTAATCTACTGAATTGCTGGGTTTGTCACTCACCTAGTTTCACTAGCGAGTGCTTTATTAACTGCATTATTCACTTGCTCAGTGTGTATCTGTGCATGTATAAGGGGGCAGCTTGGACTGTGGGGATGTCTCCGTCTTTAGAGGCTGAGTTCAAAGCTGGAAAGGCTTTGTTACTCTGCCCACTCTCCTCTGAGGTGATACAGCAACAAGCAATTATTTGGCTCTAATATCCAGATAACACTGAAAAAAGAAATTCAACATATAATATTCATCTTCCTTTACAAAGTCAACGTATTTCATACATTTCCAAAGCTTCAGTGCTTTGAAATGTAAGTAAAGTGCATTTCTGGCAAATGAAAATATAACTTGCTACATGTACAATAATGGACAAAATGACATGTAAAGATGACACTCATACCGTCAAAATATCTGTCTTTAAATGCTAAAACAATCTCAGAGAGCCTGACAGATTCACTTTCTCATGCTCAGTCCCACAAGGAGGCTGTGTGTGGTGACAAGTCATTAGCAGGTGCCTGTGGGGAGTATTGGTCGTATTACGTTATCCAGACAGCAAGAAAGTCATGGAGGGAGGAACGTGCAAAGGCTTATTAATTTCGCCTTTGCTCCCTTCCCTCCATCCCTTATTGACACTGTTAAACACAGCTAATGTGACACATTAGCAAAGCTCCCACCGGGCGGTTTCCATGCATTCAGCTGGGAACAGAACATGCATTAAAACAAAGCTAACATAATCAAAATTCATATCAGACAGAGGTTACGTGGCATGTTTTTGCCACAGGATGCCGGGCTGAGGACAGGATGAGAACACTGAAGGTAATTTTGACATGTTTGTATTGATTTCTTTTTTCGTTTAATCATTATTGCTTTATTGCTTAAAGGATGAGGCTGGAAATATTTTACTTTTTAATGATTTTCAATGCATCCCTAACAACATGTTAGAATATTTCTCAATGTTTTCCAGCGTTTAAAATCTGTGTGAGTGTTCATTCTTACTGATTCCTACTGAAGATATAAATTAAAAAGGATCAGTAAAGTTTTAAAACAGATGCGCACTGTAACTTTTAGAGAAAAAAAAAAATCAAACAGGATTAAATGGCGCATTCGTTTCGGGACAATTTTCAGCTGTGGAGTCATACATATTTAGTTTATGGCTGCAGGATAGTGAGCGTGGGAGGGACTAAAATCAAACTACAGTGATTGTGATCATAGTAATGAAGGCACATGTCACCCACCACAACAGTGTGACTCACATACGTGTTTTTAAAAATTTTGGGACAACAATGGAGCTCTTTGGCACAGAGAAATATGCTGTAAATGAGACTTTGGATACACAGACTTTTAACCACCATGCATTCACTGTTGGTTTTGCTCTTTTAATGGGATTTGTTGACAATAAAAAAAATGTTGCATAATATTGCCAGCCATGTCTTTAGTAATAGCAACTGAAATAATGCTTTTACTGATGTGTGCAGATCCAAAGTCATTTACTGAAGACTGGTGAGTCAGAGTAGCAAAAGAAAAATTTGTTTTTAAAGCTATTTAAGGAGTGATACAATATACTACTTGGTAATCCACACATAGACAGCCTAAGACAGTATTGTTTTTCATAACCCTCCAAAAAGCAAAGAGTCTAAAGCCACCAATGTGACCTAGATGTTGTGGCCATCATTTAACTATGGTGCTCCCTCAGTAACTATGGAAACCCAGTTTCCATTTCCAAGAGGCCCAGAGGAGAAGGAGATGGGAAAAGAGGTGAGAACAGATGCCTGTTGAAAGAAAAGAGGTAAAAAGGGGACTGAATATTTTAGAAAATGATCAATTTTACTAACAGCTCAAGCAGCAGTCAATCTCTCAATCTCAAATTTCCTTGCCATAGAAAGCCTCTCCGTCCACTTTCCTTTTTGTTCACTGGGGGATTTAAAATACATCACAGCAGAACCCAAAAGCACTGACTATTTAAACTCAGCCGCTGAATCATTAATCATATTCCTCCATACTCAATCACACAGACTACCAGGATAGAGGGTCCAGGCTCTGTCTTCCATTAACCAAGCCTGTCACGTCTCTAATCCACAGAGCCCACTCAAGACCCATATCTGAGGAGATAACACACATGGCCATCCTTGATTTATGACTGCTCGTCTTTCCTAAGATGATCCTTTAGGCTGGGAAATGGAACAGAGACAAACCCAGCCCATCAAAGCTCAAGCATGTGGGCTATTGTTGATCATCCGTAATGTGAACAGTGGTCGCGTCAGGACAGATTTAGAGGATAAGGCCCCTTTGAGACTCTCACAAGACATTACACTTCACATATGACTGCGTACTGAAGAAGGAGTGTGGACAAAAACACCAAAAGAGAGAGAGACAACAAGACACAAGACTAAATCTAAATAATATATAAATGCGTTTTTATTTCAAAATCGTAAGTATCTTATATCAAACACTTATTTTGAAGAAAGGAAAAATCCCTGGCAAGCCTTTGTGTAAAATAGAGTCTTACAGCTGCAAGCAAGATGGGATTATAACTGTGATTTCAATGCAAAAAAAAGCAGATAAAACAGATAGCAGAGGCCAATAAAAAGTGAGAATGTTAGCAATGCTCGGTCTGCCTTGAGTCATACCTTCAATCAGTACCCAGACCTGGCTGTCACAACCTGGCAACCCGACACTCTGTTCCTACTGAATAAAACATAACTCCCGCACTCCCTTTAGAAATAAAGTTAGATCAGAAATGGATGGACTAAATGCTCTGGCACGCGCGTAAACAGGAACACATTCTCCTGATTGATCAGAAACGTGCTGATCTGTAACCAGCATGGAGATTAATATTTATTTGAGACTTTTCAGTTTAGCCAAACCATGTTTTATTTAATGTTGCATCTAAAATGTTAAAGGGGGAGAATATGCTTTGTGAGTGCACTTAAGACGTCTGACTGTCCATATAATCATTAGTGCTGAACACGGAGTGAGGATATTCTGGCCTTTAGATACTGTACCAGGGGTCTGAGGTTTATTAGTTTAGACTTTGTGGGTGAGACTCCGTGTTTGACTTTAGTAAGAATCACAAAATGAATCACAAAATGAATGTTGAATCACTTGGAGCTCTTGAGGAGATCAACATGAGCAGCTGTATCAGTGCCATAAAATCTAAATCCGTTGAGGAAGAAACATAAGATTGCTAAGGTTGCTAAGTTTAGGCAGCTCGTGCTGTTCAATCGATTGTGCAAACATTTGTAAAGCCCTGTGATCAACGCTTTGGTGATCACTGAAGCTTCACTGTGGTGACAGCTGATAAAGGAAAAAAAATGGAAGGCCGGGGATGAAAAATCATTTTTCAGCAAATAACAAATAACTTTTTTTGATACATTTTTGTGCAATGTTGCAAATATGCTTTTTAAAAAATGCAACCCATACTGCATGTTAATGGTTTGGTTAATTTTGTACTACACATGATTGTAGAGCAAACTTTGTGTGCAGTAATATGGGTTAGTATTTTAGGTTCTAGCAGGTGCATTTGTCACTGTAATATACTCTATGTAACATTAGCAAACTGGAGCCAACAGGATCTATCAATGTGCAGCAGGTGGCAGAAACATACAAATTTACCTCTTAACAGTCATTTTACTAAGTAGCATGTATAGTAAACAGTTGCTTCATCTTTCTCTTAAACATGCTTAAAGAGGAAGTCAGCCAATAAAACCTGCTTTACAGTAAAGAAAAATTGAACCTATGTGGTATAGGTTGTATGGCTGACTTTGTGTGTGTGTGCAGGGGTTATTTCCGTGTGTTTTTACACATACACTGCATCGCACACCGAGGCAAATGGGTGTAATTTGTCACCACGGTTGGGCGTCTGGACTGATGGAGTGAGAGCGTAAGCAGGGTGAATGCAGACAGAGCGCTCCGGCTCGGCCTCCACAAAGACACGCAGTGGCGAAGCCGGCGCAGCGAGTGAATTAACCAGAGAAATGATTGAAAAGGCTCGAGAGGTGAATTGAGCTTTATGAACATCCATTATTGAGTTGAAGCACTGGGAAGAACATGAGAAAATTGGATGGAAAAGGGGGAGAATAGCGAGGTCAGACAGGGTGGGAAAATGTGCAGAGAGGAGGCCAGAGGTGCGGCGGGAGTAAGACGGGGAGACGTGTGGGTGTTTCATCAGTGATAAGACCCGGACAAAAGCAAAAAGGTAGGATAAGACACATTAGTCGGAGGACCAAAAAGAATACTGAAAGGAAAATAAGGTGCGAGAGTTAGGAGGATATAGGAGGCTCTCTTTATACATTTGTCTTGCTCAGCAACACTCGTCTACTCAGCATGATTTTTTCACTATTGTGCTTTTGGCTGTTTTTGGCCTGACACGATATTTTCTCACAAGCACAAAATACACCCACAAAAAAAAAAAAAAGGCAATCCATTTTCAGTCGAAGTGACGCAAGAGAGGAGGCTAACAACCGGAATTCTCCATATCTTTGCTCACAGGCTAGATTTGTAAATTAAATTTCAGCAGTGACATTGAATTAAAGGTCTTTCTCCTTGTCCTTCCTATACATGCTTTACAGGCCTGAAGGGCGGCACACAGCTTGCTTACAATGTTATCACTCACTCCAACCTGTTGCCCTCACTATCTATCACCTGGTTGATTATCTCAGAAAAGCACATGCTATCATCTTGGATACAAACAACGCCCAGGTAAAATTACTGTAAGATTATGCCCATTTATTTGACTAATGGCGTCAATCTGTTTTCCATTAGCTAAGCTCAGGATGTATGGAGGGAGGAACAATTTATGCGGGAAACCTGCTGAATTAAGGCTCTTTTGAGTGCACAGGAAGCCGGTGACATTCGTTGAAGTCTTCAATTGATGCCATCAGGGACATCAATAAATCATGTTGCAAAGCAGGGTCCTGCGCACTGATCCAATGCAGGCTTTGTCCCACCGATCATTCATTATTAGACTCAATGTCAGCGGACAGGGGCCAGCAGAGCGGTCGTCACTGAATCTAGAGTTACACTGGAGAAATAAAAAGAAAACGTTTACTCCGTCTGATGAAACTCTGCATTGCATTTTTTGTATTACAATCATAAGACTTCCAGAGGAACAATATCACTCAGGCATCATGAGCGTCCCAGCCCAATCAATCACACGGGAGCACTTAGTGTGTGGTATGCAGACTTTCAGGGGCTCGCGCACTCGCCTGGCTGCATGATCAATCCGCCGTGGAGGGTGGGATATTTATCTTGTTTTCCAGGGGTCACCTCATGCTACGTGCGATGGAGAGCGATGTGGCTCAAATGTACGCCGACAATCTGCCTATGAAGCAAGTACCGGAGCCAGGCTGGTTGTGTCGCATCATCAGCGAAGCAGCTGGCAGTGGCACTATTGGGCAGGCTCCACAGGAAGCCAAAAATAGGAGCTGCAAAATCATCCATCAATACGGCCCGTGATGGCCATACTTCTGAACTGTTACGGCTCTTCCTTTATTCCTCGTCACGCTGCCTGAGTGGGGAGCAGTGTGTACGTGGAGAACACAAAACATACATCCTTTGGCCAAGGTCACACGTTTAAATGAATGAAAATGCAGCACAACGATGAAGCCTGTATTAAGATTAAATACCTGACAATACAACATAATGATGGTAGTGGTGGAAGAAGATCTAAAATGCATTTAAAACCTTACATAAATCAACAAAATGTATCAAAAGTAGTAAAAGTAAAAAGTACTCATCATCTATTATATCTAGTGTTTCTGGATTTATCATCATGTTGTTTAAGGTTGAGCTCATTTTAACCACTTCATATACAGTTGGGGATTTAAATCCACAGTAGTGCATCATGGTCTATGAGATCGTAACATGATTTTGGCATTGCTGTCAACAACCAGTGAACTTTTCATAGAAAAATAGCCTGTTTTCAGCTTAGTAATGATGAATTTTCCAGCTAATCCATGGAGAGTTTAAATAATTTACTTTTTTTCGCCTGAAGGAGGAGAGTTTTCACTGGAGAAGAAGCGAATAAACTATTTTGATCTGAAACGTACGTAAAGCTGTCAGAAAAATGTAGTTGAGTGAAAAGTACAGTGTTTACCACCAAGATGTAGTGGAGGAGAAGTATTAAGCTGCATCAGATGGAAAAATAAAATAGAAAGTACCTCAATTAATGTTTATTAATGTGCATAGTAAAGTCATAAAAAGCAACCAAGCAAAGCAAGAGCTTGGTGTCTCTTAGCACCATCATTTACAGGGGGCTCGGTACTGTTGATATTGTTCAAAAATGAAGGCAGAAATAGATAAAATATCTACTATTGTCAGTTCATTCAAGGGAATTTAATAAAGCAGTTCAGTAATCACAACACAGCTTTCAAGATGCCAACAGTGAAGTCCAAATTTTTCACATGCTAACTGTTCATTTAAAGTTTCTGCAATAATATTTTTTTAACTTGAAGATCTAAATGTTTCAGATCTCTCTCCTCACAACCAAGAACAATAGAGAAATACTGAATCCTTTGTATATTCAACATTTTCCTGGCTTAAAATTGGGTTTTAGGTTGCTACAACCTCCAAATTTCCAGAAAAATACAGAGGATGTAACCTCAGATAACGCTCCAGATAAAAGTGTTAAAGTATCTGATGAGGATCTTTATATGGATGTGCCTGACCTATAAAACCAGACTGAAGACGTTTGAATACTAAATGTATGCCTAAATAAACAAACATCAGTTTTAAGCCTGAGATGTGAATATATACAAACGGAAGGGAATAACTATATGTCCTCCACATTATCTAATGGGATAAACACACATAAGTGCTAGTTTGGAAGCCCCGGGGCATTGAACCATAACCAATAATTAAGGATGTCCTCCTCACCACCCGGCCGGTGCTCCATGGATCACATTTACCCTCGTTTATGCAAATCACAACCACTCCACAGCGGCGGACAAACCTCCACGGGATTCCCCTCAAATCCCTCGGGGCAAATGGAGAAGGCTTTATCTACAGCGCTCATCAGAATACCGATGAGCCTGTATCACATCACACACCGCGGCTCTGCTATCTGCCGCAAAATGAATTTATATCTCACTTTTGGGGATAAAGGCTGACAGACCCGAATCAAAGAAATCATAAGCCTTAAATGGGGAGTTTTGCTGAAGGTAGCCCAAGCCTTTAATTTTAAGCTTTGACGTGCCATCAGAGGGAGCTGCAGAAACAGATCAGATCCATCAGCTTCAGGCAGACAAAACCTTTTATCAGCAGTCCGACCGGAGACCTGTCAGACGAGCTGCTTCGAAGATTGGATTATCACACCTGGACAGAGCGCTATCTATACCTGAGTCCACTGGACCCACTGCAGCACTATAACTACTACCAACAGTACCACTATAGTGCTATAAGCATGACTACAACTGTCAGTACTACTACAGAAGTCAAAGTGCTCATTATGCAGAATGGCCCATTTCAGAGTCATACATATTATATTTCTGAATTATAAATTGTGATATATTATGTTTAAGCATCACTTTAATGTTGCATTTGGCAAAGGTGGGGCTGATTTCAACCCTGTTACATACTGCTGAGTAACTCACAGTAATCTCAATAATGTATATACATCATAATTTATTAGTTGATTACTGCCACTACTGAGGCTTGAGTCCATGTAAATGTATTCGTAGACGCCGTTCTTACTACTACAGCTGCTACTCATCCCCCTCATTTTCCTGTCCATTGTTGCCGAAACAATACCAGAAGCATGTGTCACTCTCATTACGTCTTTGTTTCTAGAGTACGTTTGTGTCAACTGAACACAAGACCTGTGTAACACTTAGAGAAAGAAAGCCAATGTTAACATGCGCCACGCTTAATTACCTTGTGTTACGCAATAAAACCTGGATAGGTCAAGTGGGAGCACGTCCTGTTATTTCACCCTAAAAGGAAACAAACACTTTTTCCTTTCTGCTCAGTGATGTTATAGAAAAGCACTCATCTTTCTTTAATGCGCTTCTCAATCAAGAATACCAAGCTACCAAGTGTTTTCTCACGAGTAAGCTCACGTTCATCCTCACGTAGAGACGCGTAATTGCCCCGGGCGTATAAATAGGGTGTCATCTTTACAGTAGCACAAACAGACAAATTCCTTTGGTCGGCTCCTGGGTGTGTTCGTCTGCCACTCTGGGCCGAGTGTCTGTCTCATGGGGGGAAACAGACAGATAGGGCACATCCTGTGGACCGCTGGAAACCATCCTGACGGAGGAGGACTGCATTGGGCGGAGTGGTGGAGAGGCGGAGCGGGGAGGGCGCGATACAGATGTGAGCCCCGAGATAAGAGGGAACGCTTTTGAAACAGGATAATGGCTTCCTGTTTGAATGCTCCGCAAATTGTTTGTCAGGTTACGGCGGCTTTGAACGGAGACGTTTTTATCTGAGAATCAGGACGGAGGGAGAACGCGAAAACAAGCACAAAAAAAGACTTCTCGTGCTGTTTACTGGGATAATGATTTAGCTACTGTGACAGCGGCTAAGGATTTAACAGGGAGGAGAAACGTTAAACAGGAAGTTGTCTGGAATCTGGGGAGAACACTGAATTGTAGTTACATAACACTGAACCCACAGACACTGACAATGTTTTCCACTTAGTGGGAAAGGCCACAAACTGTTTGCCTTCAGTCATACCAGACAAGACAAAGGGAGATTGGGAGGATGCCCAAGCTCTGTGTAATCATTTGCAATTCACACCAACTGGTCTTTTAAGTTACCATTTATGTTTTAAGCAACTAACTCCATAACACAATTTGCAAGCAATCACTTTACTGTATTTGTCAGGATTTGCTTTGAAAACTGAGCTGCCACACAAAATCGTATTCACTGAAAACGAGGAAGTTGTCCCCATTGTTTGAGAAGGATTATGTCATCGCCACATGTTCACATAAGGTAGAAGACGGAGGAACACAAAACAGCAGAGAAGGTGACAAAAGGAAACTCTTCCCGCTGTGACGCCTGTCATGATGCGGGATCATCCGTCTTAGTTGTCTTCCATCTGCAGCATCTCAGCTCTTGCCTGCAGCCTGAGGATGTCGAGGCACATCTGTCGGCTGGTCCGGAGAGAGAAATGAGAAATGTCTCGCACAGAAGCAGAGATCTCAGATGAGCCTTTCAATGTAAAAAGGCAGCCCCGATGCAAGTGTAACGTGCACGAGGAAACTAAGGCTTCAGCTGGATCTCCGGCTGAACACGAGTGCTGTGATTTCAAAGAGTGGATCTACCCCCAAAAAAAAAAAGAGGCTGAAATATGGTTTCAGTATAAACTCGACACAAAGCCAGACTGCTTCGACTCAGACTTCCCCTCTTTAGATTAAACCGCTGCAGTGTGACCTCGCTCCACCTCCGCTACAGCTTAAAGCATTTCGCTCACAGCAGTCCAGTCCAACTTTATCACTTCTGAGGGATTGAGGCAGATTTGTCCGAGACAGCCTTTGGCTCTGCTGCCCTGAGGTGGAGCTTGGGGGTGCATACAAGATATCATCAGCCTGTTAAGCTAACCGTCCAGGAGCCTGGCGGGTCCCAGTCTGACCCCCCAACACACACCTCCGCTCATGTTCCATATTCATGTGACATTCTGCGCTGGTAGTCTGCCAGAGCTTTATACATCCACTCCCAGAGCCTTGATCCTGTCCTCTGAATTTAAAGCAGCACAGGCTCGGACTATAACAAGAGCGAAGGGGGTGCAGAACTGTACGGGATGTATCTGACTTGAGATTCCCCATCAGGGTCTCCAGCAATAAAGGAAAATTCTTTTATTCCTGCACAACAGGCCACCGAGAGAAGCAGCAAGACTCATGGTTAGAAAATGCATCATTAATGGATTAGTTTAACAGTATGCTTAACAGTACGCAGTCCATAAATATAAAGTTACAGGCAGTAGATGGCGAGCTCGACCTAGCATAAAGACTGGAAACAAGGAGAAAGCCTGGCGCTGTCAAAGGTAAACACATAATTAACACATAATATCCAGTCTTTATGTTCTGCTGCTGATTCATATTTAATGGGCAGATCTGAGAGTAGGCGTTAATCTTCTCATCTAACATGCTGCAAGAGAGCAAATCATCATTTTTACTAAAATGTCAAACTATTCCTGGAAACTTGGATCTTTCTGAAAGCTCCAGTTTATCAGACTTAACATTTTAACATCAGAATTGTCTGAAAAACAATTGGCATTGGCCAAAGTCTGCCGTTCAAAGTAATTGAACCCAAATGTAATTAATGTGGTTTCACATTGTCAGCGCATATTATTTTTAACCTGCATGCAGACTCCTGAGCAACCGCGCAGCCAACTTCAGTTGTCTGATGATGTGAACGCTTTGAAGTCCAAAACACAGGAATCTTTCACATCTTTAATTTTCCTCCCTCAATGCAGCATAAACACCACGCAACCCCACAGTCAGCCGTGACTGAATTAAGACCTTCTTGGATCCTCTTAAAATGGTCCCAGCCTGCAACGTGGTTCACCTTTTCTCAGCATTCGCTTTCCTTGATGGACAACTCACAGTTTAGTTGTTTCTCTTCACAGCTGGTAAAACTTTGTAAATGTAACACGTATGCTAAAACTAATAAATAGCAATGCAATCATGGATCTAATTTCTCTTCAATTTGTTGGTTGTTATTCTGTATCAATTCAAATATTCCTATAGTAGTAAAATGATTTTTCCAGATATTTTCTATTCTGACTTTGCCCACTGGGTCCCTGATTGTACAGCCAGGACACCCTGTTGATGTCCTCACCCTACCCCACCCCCCCGACCCGCATCCACCCACCCACCCATGGGTCTACTCACTCAGCAGCTGGCAGCGCAGGACCTGCTGGCTTGTCTTCATGATATCATGTGATCCGGCTCCTCCTCCACAGTGCTCATGGTTCTCTAGTAAAAAGAGAGTAGAAAAAAAGGAAGATGAAATTTGACGCTCAGGTACCAAAATCACATTCAAGTCGTGGTCAGTGTGATATGCTGTGATTATATCTGGGCAGGTTTAAGTAGAGACAGACGAAGGAAGAGAGGATTGCAGACATGATTGTGCAGCTTCACTCTCGACAGTTTAATCCTTGTAATGACTACCAAACAACAGATACACCTCTCACAGCGTATAATATGAGATACACTGACTGACAATAAAAGACAAGATAAGACTGCAGTGGTGATCGGCCTCAGCATTGGCATCCTGCAGGCCGTTCTGGTCAGTAAAACCAATTGTGGAGCATTAAACATTGACCAGTAAGCCTCGTTCTGATATAGCCACTGTGTGTCTGTCAGCAACACAAGTACCCAAGGGTGCTCTTTAGGAGAATGACTCACTGATGGCCTTCTGTTAAATGAAAGGCCACACACACACACACACAAACACATCTCCTTTCACCCCCAGAGGAGTGTGTGCATGTGTGCATGTTTGCCTCCCTTTGTGAAAAAGCCCTTGGGCAACACGTGCCCACACCACTCTCCCGCACGATCCACGTAAACAGACAAATACTTCTAAAGAAGTGTACTCGGACGTAAATATGCACACCTAAGCACCCCTCACCCTACCTGCATGAATAATCTGTTGTGAGTGTGACGTGAAATTGGATTTGCGCCCCCCAGGACGCGGGGTCTGGTTGCAGGCAACCTGTGTTCCCGTGGAAGACGTGTGAGATGAGAGGGACAGACAACAAAAGCACAGGGTGGAAGGGTACTGATCCTTTCATAAGGCTTTATTTCTCATAAATGCAGCCTCGCTCGGGAGCCTGAGAGGAGGCACCACACTACATCTGAGTCATCCTGTTTATATTGCTGCCATTGTGGCAACCTTTTAATGCTTGTAAACTATGTGGAGCTATAAATCTGAACTATGCGAGACCAGACTTAAAGATTTTTGAAAACTTTGTTGAGTAAGGGCAGAAGAAAGAGCTGAACTTGCATAAGTATGAGGAAAAAAATGTTGAG
>JAVQJZ010048368.1:0-14770 GCA_036025355.1 Leiopotherapon unicolor | reverse complement strand
TGTCAAGCTGTCTGAAGTTTCCCGTCATCTCTCTGTTGCTCATTAAAGTTTTGGGGAAAACACAGTTTGATCTGAGCTACTGATTCATATCAGCCACTTCACTGATGTGAGAGATTCGTGGTGGTTTCATGCTGGGCGGCCTTGAAACTGTAAAATTTACTCAAGCGTCACGTTCACTTTTAACCAGTGTGGAAACGTTTGTTTAAATCTGTAAAATCAGATCACTGAGCGCGCTCGTGTTTGAAAATCACCACCATTACACAGCTTTCAAGACTCGTTTTTAATATGTAGAAGTCATTTAAAAATCTTTAACAAAATAAATATATCAAATAATCATCATACATATTTGATGCCATACATTTTAAAAAGGTCGAGCTCAGAACATCCCACAAAAGCTATTTGACAGATGGAGTTTGGCTGAAGACGTGAACATCAGGACAAAATCAGGCGCAATGAAACAGAGTTCTCATACACGGCTTGACAGATATGTAATGTATATACTGTTTGTGAAATGCAGTTTTATATTGGCGTGGACGGAGAGTTACTGCTGCTATTGGGGAGGAAAGAAACAGCACGAATGTTTGTAATTATGTGAAATCAATCACTGCTAAGATGCCTTTTAGAGAAAAACTCCTGTGCATGTAATCGAAGATGTTTCACTGCTTTCTCCTGGAACAAAACTCTTCAAATGTTTCACTTGGCGCCGATAATAAACTGCTTCACTAATCCGTCTCAGCGTTTTGGACAACAGCCTCTGTTAAAGTTCGTCGTAACACTGAACAGTGTGAATCATCAAGCGTCATCATCACGTCTCCCCGACTGACTGCCAGCAAACAGTCCAAGTTTAAAGCTTTCGCTCATCGTTTCCTGCCGCAGTGATGCTGAATCTTTATCAGCCAGCGTGACCTCTGACCTCTCTGTGGCCATCTCCATGTGACCGCTGATCCTTTTGCTATAAAGTGGAAAGTACTGAGGAGACTGTGAGTTAATTTCACTTTGTCCTGAAGTCGTTGAGAACTAATGTTTCATCTTCAAACTTTACTGTGAATAAAAAGATTCACAATAATCTTCTTTTAAAGCCTCCTCCTCGCTTCAAACGATCTGATGAGTCAAACTTTGCTTTTCTTACTGCTGAATAAAGTGAAGGGAGTGTTTTGGTTTTATGGCGGCTGTTAAAGGAGCTTTATGACCTGCAGACGGGTTTTACGGGTCACAGTTCATCAGGTGATCAGTGTCAAAGGTCACCCACCTGCCACTTCCTGCCTGGACGCTGTTTCCTAAACAGGCCGGCGTATTTAAATGTTGGTTATATTCCCAGAGGACGATTACACACTGCGAGTATACTTCAGTGTTCAGTTAATAAATATTCTGGTTCATACATACGAAGTAAAGTACCGATAAATAAAAGCCGACAACAGCAAGACTGTAACTGCGGTGCTGCTGCTCGAATTCTCCGAAATATCATCGTTCACATTCAAAGATCTTTAAAGCAGTGAGAAGAGGACGACCGACCGACAGCGTTCACAGCTCTTGTTGTGTGAAAACCTCACAACTCCAGCTCTGATTTGACCTGCTGTCAAAACTCTCTGAAGCTAGTTTGACTTCACTGAAGCTCACAGGCACAAAAGAAATAACTAAAAAAGAAGAGAAAAGAAAAGTTAGTTTAGTGTTGGTTGCTTATTTGTAATTGAGTCTACTTTAAACCTGCTCTCAGTATAAATCACTTTATAGAAACTGTGACTTTTTCTTCATGATCTCACATCATGTGATTATGCCACATGTGATTTTATCTCATAATAGTTTGAAGACTTTTCCTTTAAACTCATTCCTTGTATGTCTGTTGTTTTGCAGCTCAGGTGTAGCCGACACTCGTCTTAAATCAGTTTTAAATCTGTGTGTAAATGGTCGGCAGTCTGATCTGGATTTCACCGAACCTTCATTTAAAAAGTCACGTTGAAGAAGAGCAGCTTTGTGGAGATGTGAGGTTTCCAGCCCACAACAACAGACCTGTGTCAGACTGCTGAAACTTTACAGGAAGAATTAAAATGCCAAAAAGTTGTAAATTTGTGGGCCTGACTCCAAAAAGCTGCAAACTTCTGTCGGCAGCCTCGACTGAAATGTTTTATTTTGTCCCTCGGTGCGACAAATCAGCTGAGATCATCCGCTTACAGAAAGGTCAAAGGTTCGACTGCCTCCCTGCGTCATCGGCCGGGTGTGAAAAAGCTGAGCGGGTCAGAGGTCGGCACTCCTTAATATTTCACCATCATACATTTACATAATACACACACGCTGTACAAACTGCCAACAGGTCCATTTGTGTTATTTCTGATGCTAAAAGGACCCCCGTTACTGCGCCTCCTCCGCCCTCTCAGGTCTCGTGTTTGAGTGCGTGTCGGTTCCTTTTTTCCCAGAATGCAGTTCGGTATCTCTTCAATCGCTTGTCGGTCTTTGTCTTCACTTCATTTTCCCCCCTGAGGAAAGCAAACGAGAAGAAGTGAGAACAGTAAGTGTGTCTTCACTGAGCTGCAGAAAAAGGATGTGTGTGTGTTTGTGTGTGTTTTAATGCGTTTGTGTGTGTTTGTGTGTGTTTGCGTCCTCACTCGGGGGAGCAGAAGCTCAAACACTCGGCGTCCTGTGCGTCTGTGCAGAGGCAGCGTCCGACGTCCCTCCTGAGTCGAACTGAACCGAATCCATAAGGAACCACGTGGCTGCAAAACAGGAAGCAGAGTTCAGGTGTTCGGTGGAGCTCGTCAACAACAAAAAAACATTTTCCACGTGAAGCGCTGACAGCTGCCTCGCCGTACGTGCGAGCAGCAACACGAGCTGACAGTCGTTGAGCGAACAGAGGCGGGTTAACCCGACCACGGGAGGACTGGCAGCAGATGGCAGCGGTTTACTGTCACTACATTTATGTTGAAACAAAATAAAACCGTGAAAATGCTTCGTTTGAGTCACGTCTGAAAAAAGAGGCTTCTGGGACGAGTCCACTTATGAGTAAAGTTTTTATAGTGACCACACTGCTGAGAAGCTTTGTCTTTTCTAATCAAACAGTAACACGTCTGGATCTCATTTCCAGTTTGTGGCCGGAGATAAAACATGACCCTTTCATCTCCCGCCTCCCTCTGCTCCTCCACCTCAAACACGCTCCAGCTTCTGTCTGCTCAGTTCTGCTAAATCAGCCGTTTCCTCTCCACACTTTGTTAACGCGTCTGTCCTTTTTATCATCTCTCTGTTGGCTTCACGTCCACTTTCACGTCCTGACCCTTTGACACGCTGCAGCGAGGTGTGAAATCCTGAACTGTTGAACTATAACTTCACGAGTTACGACTCCTCTGCCCCTCAGCGGCCTCTTCTTCTTCTTCTGTCTGCATTGAAAGCTGCTTGACGGTGGTCATGGGTTCATGGTTACTCTGATGCTGAACCACTATAGAAAACACATCCATGACAAAGTATTTAAACCTTTACTGACAATATTTTCTTAGTTCTGTGTCATGTTTGAGGTTTGTGAAGGATTCTGACAATAAAACTCCCAAATTAAATAAACAGCAGGTCGAAGATGAAACTCTTTGTGAGGTTTCTGTCAGAAAGTGGTGCTGCTTCGATTCCTGGCAGCTTTAAACACTTTGAACGTGGTCGGACAACACTCATGTTTCATGCATACTTCATGAAAAACACATTACTTAATATATGAAGGATTCAGAAGAAACTGAGCACCATCGTAACGCAGCAGAGGACGTGCAGCCTGCAGCAGCTCAGATATTTCTACCTGCACGGCCGCCGTCACTGAGTCTTCTTCACCTCCTTCATCACCATCTGGTTCACTGACGGGCAGATGATTCGCTGCCCCCCCCCCACACACACACACACACACACACATTCCTGCACAAACTGCTGCGCTTTCATCTTAAAAGCATCTTAAAAATGTTACTTTTTTTCCAGTATTTTATTTTTATAAATAAAATATGTTTCACATTCACTTTTCATGTCTCTATTTTACATGTATGTGTTTTTACTTTGAGTGCTTTTTTTCTACATTCATTGTTTCTCCTCCAAAACAGCAAATTCCTTTGAGAGCCGTCACATGATGATTGTTTCTGTGGTTTTTCTACACGGCCGCTGACTCGCATGTTTCATCCAACACGCGGTCGCATCCTACAACATGACGAGCTCAGAAATACCTTTGTGATCGTGCACACAGCAGTTTGCATTGTTCAGCCAGCGGTCATATCTGGGAGGAAACACTGAGGACAGCTCTGAGAGAAGCTTTTTAACCCAGTTTAAGACATAAAACGACGGCTTTTTTGCTGTCTGGCTGGAGGTTTCTTTGGATAAATCTGTCCACCAAATGGCAGATGTTATATAAACTGTGTTTGTTGGAGTTCACTAAAGGTGAATTTTCTCCTGGAGGCGGCTCTCTGTTGTCCATTAGCTTGTCTTTAGTTTGGATCGCAGCCTTTTTACATTGTTGGAGACATCTCGACACACATCACTTTTTATTTTTATACTTGTGAGAATGAAAATATGCAAAATCAAATAATTGAAAGAAAAGTCTGTGTGCAGATCTGTTTCTAACAGCAGAGGCGCTGAAAGCTGTGCTGTGTGTGTTTTTTAAGAAGTGGTTTGATGTCGATTAATATTTTTCTCATTGTGAACAAATCCAATAAAAATACCAAAAGCAGCAATGTGTTTGTGTCTCATCACTGTTGGACTTCCTGTCTGTGACTTCACTTATTAGTTCCTGTTGAAGCCGTAACTCTTTATTTTCAACTCTTTTTATTTCATTTTGTTGTTATTTTAAAAAATATCTCAATAATTTCAAACAGACGCTCACTTTTATCTTTTGTTGGGAACTATTTTCAGCGGTGGATGAATCCACATTTGTTGCTCTTGTGAGCGTTTGTCACAGCGGGATGGTGTGTGTGAGTGTGTTTGAATAGTTTTTAAAGACAAACGCAGTGTGAGGCGACTCGCTCGCTGCTGGTTCGAGTCTCAGGTTAAAGCATGTTAAAGAAAATGGTGTTTGAGCAGGAAGTGCTGCAGGGAAACAGCCCAGAGGAGCTCCTGCTGCCCGCAGGCTTTAGTGGTGTAGTTAGTGAAGGTGGGATCTGCCAGTGCTGTTTAAAAACGTCTTTATGATGAAGGCAGGAAGATTGCATTTTACCGCACGGCTATGTTTAGACTAAACTAACAATCTGAGGCTTAGTGAGGGTCCCACCGCTGCAGGAGCTCATTTCTGGAAGCTATTTTGGTGACACGTCTGTTTTTCTCCCTCTCAAGTTAATTCATTTTGAATGTGACATGAAAAAAAAAGTGTTTCACAACCAGGCAGGTCATTTAAATTCACTGAAATCACGGACGAAGAAACCAAATTCAGTGTGTGTGTTGAGCGCTACGCGGCAGATTAATATAAACCACCAACTTTTACTTTACAAGCTGCAGGCCTGCACGAAGAAGCTCAGAAAGAAGTCCCGGCAGTTTCATGTGAAGTGTGCTCATCAGAGGAGGAGGAGGTAACACATGAGGGTCGGACCACAGTGATTTCAGACTCTGCGGTCTCCTCGGTGGGTTCACGTTAAAGGGTTAAAACTGCCTTTTTAGAAACAGCACGAGGAAACATGGCAGAAATTACCCTTCGTTAGGAAAGGTGCTCTTTCTTATTAGCCCCACCACATCTAACTACTTACTCATTGCTTGTGCACACTGAACTAAAATGAAGTTAATTGCTACCAATTGTGAAGGCAGACTGCTCCTATTTAAAAATATGAGCCGCTGAACAACACGAGGAGAAAAATAAGTGATAAAATATCCCAGAATATTTCAGAAATGTCGAGTTATACTAAATTTGAGGATTGATATTTCCAGCATCCGCTCTTGTGGCCTTATGTAAAGAGTTTGGTCACAAACAGGAAGTCCTGACGAGGAGCTCAGGACGGCCTCTAGGTGGCGCTCATGGTGCCACATGTTGTCCAACACAAGTGTGCGCTCAGTCGTTCAGTTTCTCTTTTGTTGTGAAGCCTACTGTTTTACATCTTTCAGGAAATCAGCGTATAAGTTCGGCTGTTTTGTAATTCAGAGCAGACGTGCAGCCGAATGTGTTGTTTTCTTTATTTTCGATCATTCGAACATTCAAAGCCTGAGCGTCAGCCTTTTTATCGGATCTGTTCAAGTTGGTTTTAATATTTTCTTTAAAAACAAAGACATATATTGTATACTGACTCCTCTAGTTTACGTGAAAAGGGAGAATATATCACACTGTGGTGACACTTTTCCCCTTAATCATCACTTATGTTTTATATGTCTTCACAATCTGAAATTAACCACTAGCGGGACGATCCAACAACCTCAGACTGAAGACGAGTCCTTTAACAAAAAAACGATCATATCTTTAAATATAATTTATAATAACACATAACCTGTTATTTTCTCCCCTGAAAACTACTGAGCTGGCAGAACAGTGAAAGTTTATCTGTTTATCCTCCCAGCTACAGCGGGGAAAACCTCGAGCATCCCTCTGAGGTTTCACACAGATTATTGATCGCCTCTTGTGTTAGTTTGGATTTAATCATCAGATTTTAATGCTGTGAATTTGCCCAGAATGCTGCAGGCCTTCATTACAGTGAAAACAAACTCCTCTCACCTCGGGGTGTTGACCCAGACGATGCCGATGTGGCAGAAAAAAATACACTCTTTGTCTTTCTGGTTTTCACAGGAGCAGCGTTTCTCTCGGCGGTGGGCCGTGTGGGCGAGCTGCGCCACGGGGCCCTCCTCCGCTGTGGGGCTGCTCACAGAGAGAGACGAGGCTGCAAAGAACAAGTGGAAAAGGGCTGTTAGAAACACATAAAGCTTAACTTATAATTACTAGTGATTAGATTTCTGTTGTGTCCAGTTTACACGTCGAGTCTTTTCAAACACTTGGTTCATGTTCCTGCTTCACCGTACGCTGTTTTCTTATAAATGTTGTGGATAAAACTGGTCTCTTTCAGGCTTCCTTTGTTAAAATCAGTCATTAAATGAGTCTTTAAAAAAAATACAGTTCACTCTGGGCTATTTGGAGGAGCCGTCCTCCAATGTAACAACATTTTATGAACATGAATTGCTGACAGTCAGCTTTCCTGTGGACCTCGTTGGCGTTTTATCATCCACATCCTGCATTGTTCTCGTCTCCAAACTCAAACGGCTTTTTCTTTCTTTTTTTTGAACCACGAAAAACCAGAAATGCTTGAAAAACGGAGATTTGTTCTTCTGCTGGTGTTGGATGAAAAGTCAGAGGTTCATCAAAGCTTCATGAATTCATAATGTGAATTTGTGTGTGTGTGTGTGTGTGTGTGTGTCCTTTGCTTCACGGGCGTCGGGACAATTCTCCGCCTCTTTACACTTTACTGCACAACAACCACAGCGAGAGCAGAAGCGGTGTGTAACTCTACACCTGAACACACACTCACGTACACTACGGCCCACATGCACACATGTACATACTGAAAACACACACACACACAGCCCATAAAGCCACAGAGCCCACAGACAGCCTTTGATCGTGCTCCCGCTGCACACGGGGGAACGTTTGGCCGTCCAGAGGGATTTACACGGTTTACACATCGGCACAAAATAACACCTCTTCTCGCCATAAAGGGTATAGGTCTGTTCTTTATATCGCCGCGTCCCACAGAATCACATATTTGAGGTTGTTATTCATGTCAAGTTTCCAAAGAAGCTGCTCTTTTTCCAAAACACTCACATATCCAAGATTTCCCGTCTGACATCAGCGGAACAAGAATCCCAGGACGCCGAGCCGAATGTGGACACTTTGGGTCTCTGAGCTCGGTTTCCAACAACATTTAACGGCTTAGATTGCTCAATGCAATAGTCCAAGAGTCACAGGTCACGTACTGTAACAGTGGGAACAAACACATTCGCTGATGGAAACCATGAGCTCCAGAAAGAGCTGGACTGAATCTGGAGATAAGTTTACTTTGATGAAACGTTCATCTTATTACCTGCGAGGCCTCCGTGTTCACCTGCACCTGTGTGTTCTTGTGCCAGAGAGCCATCGTTACTGCACCGTAAAGGACAAGATAATGAGTGAGAACAATGGAGCCGCTGTTCGGCCTCCTCCAGACTCCAGGAGCCCTTTTAATGTGAGGTCTGCCTTATCTTGAACCTCCCTTTTTCTTGCCAGACACTGACGTACTCTCTGAAATGAACATTTTTCATGTCCCTTATTTCCCAGAGGATGATGACATTCTTTGTGTTTCTGTTTTGCATTTCAAACAAAGTGCCTGAGGAGCACGAGAAGCGATGATTCCCTCCTTTTCTTCTGATATTCCTTCACACATTCAGTGACCTTCACCTGGTGCACATATATTTGAAATCATCACTGGATCATTGGTTGTAGTTTGCAGTCAAAGAGTCTCAAAGATGTTCATTGGATGTGTTTTCATTAGTGACACTAAATGTGGACATACATGTATGTTAAGGTGGTTTAAAGTGGAGATGCATGAAGACTTGGTGGTGGTTTGACATACCTGCAATGAAACCTTAAACTCCTTCCACACTGATAATTACTGGCTTCAGGTTAGAGCCGACCTGTGACCTTACTGGGGTCAACTTAGCGAACACTTTAATTCCCAAACTGTAATTATGAGGTTAATGCAGAAATGTGAGAAGAAGCACAAGATAATTATTTGAACTGTAAGATTTTCATTTGGGCCTGTTTGTCCAAAAAATGTCAGCAACAATCATATTTTATTGATATCAGATAAACTTAAAACAAGACATTTAATTCCAGAGATTGGACACACTTTGAGACGTGAACTCTGCCACCTTATCTGCAGTTTGTCTTGCAGCATGAATACCAAACACGACCTTTCAGAGGGTTTACATGCTCTGTCTCTGCACTGCCAAGCCAAACTTGGCCGAGCTGAGGCGTTTTGTTCTGATGCTGAAGTGATGGCTACGGGTTTGAATCCATTTGGCACGGAGATGTCGCGCCATTCATCCACGGTCATCGCATATCCTCCGAGACACACACAAAACACGACCTCGAGCACTAACCCGGTACGAGCCACCAGGAAGGGTCGAACTGCCTGCTGACACGTGAAGGTTAGAAAAGCCGGCTGCAGGTTTGAATCCACAAATCGAGGAGAAGGTGACGCCCACCTGAAATCTCCCAACAAGGTGTTTTCCTTCCTAACAAACGGCAGCATCTTCACGTTTTAAATGCTAAAACATAGTGAGTGACCTCTTGTTGTCAGTTACCTTACACAGATATGAGCTCAAACGCTGGAGCTTTTAAATAACTTGTTAACTTAGCTTAGCACAAAGACTGGAAGCAGAGGGAAACTTTAGCCTTACTGTGTCTAAAGGTAAGAAAACACACCTAAATTTAACTGAATAATCAACATGTGAACATCTAACAGACCTTAGATGAAGCTCGGAGCTGACCTTGATGCCTACAAGTTAAACCAGAACATCAAATGACTTAGTTAGTGGGAGACCATGAAGTCCTGGAGAAAGGTGTAAGTGATTTAAGTGAGCTTAAATGAGAACATCTGGCTTAAACTGCTTCAGGTTAGTGTGAGTCTATTGCAAAAAAAGGACTGAAGAACTGAGTGACTTGCATCTCTGAGAAAAGATGCTTCAACCATCAAAGGTTAAGCTGCAAAATGAACTTATAATGAAACATCTGAAGAAAGTGTGAAGTAAAAATGAGAAATTTAAAGGCTGAATCGGATGTGAAGTTGGACGAGAGAGCAGATATTCATGAGTGAATGTTTTAATCACCAGTCATTTATTTCATTTTGCTGCACAATATTTTAATTTCCCACAGAACAAACGTGACTTTAGAACAACTAACTTCATCAACTATTCAACACACAGTTGCTTTAATTGGCAGAAATCAAATCAGTTTAATGAACGATTCCTGATGCCAAACACCTCAAAGTGATCAGAAGCAGGTGAAGACTTTGAGACTGAGGAAAGTCAAAGCTCAACAACACTATTATCTCCACAGGATTTTCTTTGTTCATACGAAAGTGGTTTGGAAAAGTTGTTTCATCAAAGTAATTTACTTTTATCAACAAGTAGTCGTCTGGCTCTCCTCTGCAGTGCATGCTGGTCTTCATTTAGATATTATAATAGTCTGTGCTCCCTCACAAACAGCACAAATTCAACGTGCCTTCTTGAAGGATAAATTTAAGCTTCGGTCTGCAGTATTTCTCATCTTCTCTCTTGAAATTGGTTTAGTTTATTTAGGAATAAATTAATATATATGACTATTTTAAGATCCGTTGTTCGGGTTGCTTTGGATTAAGAGGTCCAACCTCTGCAGATTTTAAGAGTTGTGCCCAGATGTGGTGGGAAGACTTTCCTCACTTTGATGGGTTCAACATGGCCAAATAATGTGGATCAAACAGTGTAACTCATCACTTCCTGGTCTGCAGCGTGCAGGTGGGCCCTCATCAGTCATCAGCTATCAGCACTCGCCAACATCATCTCAGTTTCATGACAGAGAGTTTATTATCGTGTCTATCTGCTGTCAGTTCTCCACAGCTGCTCTTCTGTGGCTGTTTTTCAGTCACATCGAAACCATTTATCTCTATTAACTCTGAGATGGTGTCCTGTCATGCGTGATACGAACAGAATCTCAGAATCGAAGGATGATTAAATTAACTAAATTAAAAACTTGATGCTTCAGTTTGACTTTAAATCCACGCTTCATTAAAAGCTGCGTGTGTGTGTTTGCATGAAAGCACAGACTGTGTGTGTGTGACGCCCATGAATCAGCCTGCAGGAAGTGAAGTGAGGAAGTTTTACAGCCTGAACATCTGTCTGTTTTACCTTTTACAAAAAGACACCGATCACCACAGTTTGCTGATTTGAGGTGAAGAAAACACGTACAGTCAGTGGAAAGCTGATTACGTTACGTTATGCTGGATTACGTTTATGTGACAAACTGCAGTTTTAAAATCAAACTATCATCTCGCGGTTCGGATCAAATTTTTGTGTGAGCAGTTTTTTAATAAGTGACACAAAGAAGTGTGTAACTGCCCCCAAGTTCATCGAGTGTCTGTTCATTTCTGATCACTAAATTAAGAACAGGTTTGTTATTAAAATGTTTGTGCTACAATATCAACTAAACGGACTCAGAGCTTTTCATCTTGGTTTTCATGATTGTGCTAAAATCACCACAAATGTTTTCACATATTCAAACTTGGGAGTATTATTCCATCCAAACTCAAGATGAAGGAAATCATCTTTGGGTGTCAGAGGTGGAAAAATTACAACACAAAAATAAGCACAAAACAAGTGTGGATGAGATGGATGCAGCTGAATGAGCTGTTCTGATTCAACGCACAGAAAACATCTTTCTTTGACTTCTGAGTCAAAATATAGTTTCGATTATGGTGAAAAACAGCAGATATCATCTATGATCACCACAGCTGATAAAATTTACAGCAGACTGACCTGCACACTCCCGCTGAGGACAGTTTATGGAAAACAGCACCAAACCAAACGGATAAAGCCAAACTGTCGACCACCAACACCACAATATGTGCCATAAACAAGTCTCATAAATATTTGAATCCATTGTTCAGATGGATCAGTGGTTTTCACGTCGCTGTGGCCAAAACTGCAGTGACAGAAAATGACAGAACAAACATGTCGAAACGAAGACGAGAGCTTTAACTTGATGTTCGTGGTCTGTTACGACCACATTGTTCTCTGGGTTATAAAAAAAACAAATTATGATGGTATTTAAAGTTCACTGGGAGCCAGTGGAGAAAAAAAGGATCTCCAGAGGACTTTGGGGAAACTCAAGCTACAAGATTCCCACTTTAAATTGTAGATTTCACACCAGTGTTATTGGCCATTGTAAACATAGCTTAGGCCCACTGGTGTAATGAATTTCCATTTCAAATGAAGGTCAAAACAGCCGAGTTGTGTAAGTACTAACCTCTCTCGGTATGGGAGCCAAGGTGACTTCAGATTGTGCTGAAGGTTGGCAGTTTATTGTTTCCTAGCTAAAGGCAGTGAATCGTACTTTCTGGATGTAAACATAGTTTTTCTGAGACGTCAGACTCCTGTTTGAGTTTCTGGCAGCCAGTCAATCCTCTTAGCGATGTATGTTTCCTTTTTCCATTAATTCATTCAGTGTTTTCAGGTCTCCGGGCGCAGGTGTCGGGGTGCTTGTCCCTGTGAGTGTGCATAGTTTGCATTCGCCGTGCAAAAATTCATGCAAATATCTGAGTTAGTTTGCGTCTCAGCTCCAGAAAAACAACAGAATCCTCAAGAGGCGAAACCTTGTTCAGGCTCCTCCACTGTTTGCAGACTGCCAAGCCAAAGTTTAATTTCTTGCCCTGTTATGAGAGAGTCTGCCCGGCTCCACAGGGTTTGACAATATTTGACAATATACAGGCTGCTGAGCTGCCTAATCCGCAGGCTGGCTGTTTGGATTGGCAGGAGTCCCTCTGCAGGTAGAGGCCTTGCAGAAACAGAGATTCAGCCTGATCGTGTCAGCGCTTTGACAACACGGGCTGGAGTTTAAACACCCTGGCGAGCGTCTCACGTCCAGCGTGTTGTTGTAGCCTTGGTGGACTCAAGTTTCTTGGGAGGTAATAAAGGTGCTGAGGCCAACATGATAGCCAATGTAAACTCTCAGCCTAATTTGGACCCTTTTAAACCCAGTGTCTCCACTTTGAATCCCCCAGGCAGGCTGGAAAAATCTTATTAGGCCGAAGGGAGCAGGACACGCCCGCCTCTCCGTCAACATCCCCTGATGAGCCGCTGAGGGCAGTTAATCACCAGACCAGCTCTCAAAGCGAGGGCATTAAGAAGGCCTGAGGTTAATGTGAGGTTAGAGGCCGTGGTCCTGGGATGCTGAGCAGGAGAAGAGACGAAGCACGTTTCTGCTACACAAATATTTATTTTCCAGATCAAGTCGTATATCTTTTATTTCCGAAAGCCAACATCACATAAATGTCTTTACAAGCCTGCAACAGCCAACTGTGTCCGCCCAGTTCAGGACATCCTGCTCAATCCTGCTCAAATCGAAATGATTTATCCTCGTCTAAAACAGATTTTAATGTGCTGCACTTTGATATTTAACGAACATCAGACGCAGGGTCACATGACATCAAGCTAAAAGACAAAAGCTGCTCGTTTGAGGGGAAGAAACAGACACGACCCATCTCCAGGATGTGGAAAGAAAACCAACTGCACTGTTCTTGATATATTCAGTATTACAGTAAAATATTAGAAGGAAAATGACCAAACATGACTGTTTCGAGGATGTTCACACATCTCTGGGCATCACTTTGCCATTCCTCACATTTCTGCTCTTGTGTTTCTGGTTTACATTAAAAAGACACCACCCTCGAACTCTTCACATGTTAAAGACTCAGAAACATAAGAAGGTTTTCTCCACTTTGAGAACACCCAGATGGCATTTTATCGTTTTTTATCTGCTCTTGTCACTGCCGCAGCTAAGAGGTCACTTCTTGAGTTTCAGAGCTTGATGTGTCTCGTTTCAGCTGCTGAGCTATAATTGATGGACGACTGGAGGGCGACTTTAGCTAACGTGGTTCTGCTTTGTGATGAAACATAAAACTGAACGTCTGGTTGAGTAAACTTTTAAAAGTGATGGCGACAGGACGTGTTGTGTGTTTGTTGTGTTTCTGGAGCCCAGTCAGCTGCAGTTATACGGATTATTAGGTTTTATTTAGTGTGCAAGGTGGACGCTTGTGATTCAAAATCTGTGTTTTCTGCAGCAAACTCTAATCGTAATCAGATGTCTGGCTGTGAAAAATGACAAACTCAAAGCAGGCAGCAGAGATTAAGAGCATAAAGGACTGATGGAGATAGTTAGATAGAGGGAATGGAAATGGAAATGTATGGACAGCCTAGCAGAGCATAAGGAGGCAAGATGTTGACAGATTCCTCTACGACTCCACCATAAAAATGTGGAGTTAGCAAACAATCACAGAGCAGTTGTTTTGTAAAGTGAGACTGTGAATCATGTGGCATTAAAACATTATTTCAGGTCCCCAACACGAGCTAAAAACTAAAAACCTGCATACTTTATTCCCCCTCAAGTTGTCCCTTTAACACGATCAGTGCAATATCAAGATAGAGGAAATGAGCCTGACCCTCCACTGAGCTGATCTGCATGACGTGCGCTTAAATCAGACCTGATGCTGGAAGGATTTGACGTGTGCATGTCTGAGAAGCAACGGAACGAAAAGAAAAGTGTTTTTTTTCCAGGCGAAGTTTGCACAATGGTTTAGAGAGAGGACGTTAATCCCACAAGAAGAGGCGATATCAAAGGTTGGAGTTTGAGTTCTGGTTCAACTTTTAAACTCCCGTAAACAGATGAAAAATAATTCAGCTGTCTACTTTAATTCTGGCAGCGTCAGTGCAGCAGGACTGTGAGCCATGGGAAGAAAATCACTGCAAGAGTCGCTGCTTGTTCTCGTGTCCTGTGCTGAGGCAGCTCTGAAATGCACTTTTAAATTTGTGTTTTTTTTTATCCTTCTCTCAGTTTCTCACCACGTGTGAGCTGAAGTGCTGCAGATTTAACACCTGTCTTTCTCAGATGATAGATTTCAGTCAGTTTTTGGCTCCAGCGGTCAGTCTAAGTGAATCAAATCTAATTAAGTGTATAAACAAATAAATCAGATCCAGCAGCCATTTGCAGAGATTTGCAGAAACAATCTTCTCTCCTCTCTTTGTGCCTTTTGCCTTAAAATGCATTAAACCAAACCTGCTTTCCTCA
>JAVQJZ010048293.1:0-11663 GCA_036025355.1 Leiopotherapon unicolor | reverse complement strand
GTCTTTCACCCCCCCCCTCCCCCTTCTTCTTTCCAGATACCATAGAGAAGGAGATTAGGACGCTGTTAAATATACCAAAAGAGAAGGAGACACGGCTCTGGAACAAATACATGAGCAACACCTACGAGCAGCTGAACAAGCCAGACAGCACTGTACAGGATGCCGGTCTCTTCCAGGGGCAGGTAGTGTAGAGCTGTGTTTTTCAAATAACCTTCACATCACAGATAGACTCTCCTCATTTCTTTTAAAGAACACCACAGCCCGTAACATACTGCTACTTGCTGTGCATACATAATTAATTAACCGGCACTGTACAAAATAACAGGAACATCTGAGAGTCTTATGTAATACAATATGTTTGCAATGGAATAAAATGCATATTCTTTCATAATGTGTAATTCTAACTGAGGTCATGCTTCAGCTGCATGGTTATTTTTGATGCTAAAATTTGGGGTGTTGGTGCATTGGAGAGGCAATGTAAAGTACTACCAATACTTAGTGTTTCCTTTACATGATGCTGGACTAGGTGTAGGCAGTCGAATGATACCTTACCACACAACACAACTTAATACAACACTGCAAACTGTGGCTTCAAATGTTACAGTAGAGTTGAACTAATACCTCTGTGACCTTTTTCTGCCAAAAAGGCTTCTCCTCTTTAAAAACTTCGCAATTCAGTAACTGTGGCTGTATGGGCATTTATGCCATTACTCCTGCATTTTATACTCACAAGCAGCTATTGGTATTGTAAAACTGTCAATTAAAGGTCCAAAACACTCATTTCACATGAAAGAGAGTGCAGTAGAGGGACGTACCTGCAGCTGCTGAAGCTTGGCAGCATTTGGCTCACGTACAGTATTAAATTCAAGCCTGAGACATGATAGCTGACATGAAGGTCAGCTGTGCCAGCCTGGCTCTCATTCGCTTGTTTTCCCACAGGTGCTCGTGATTGAGCGGAAGAATGAAGATGGCACGTGGCCCAGACAAGCCTCCCATCCCAAGTGAGCAAACACTTTGTTGTTGTTTTTGTGTTTTTTGTCATTCCGGAAAAGGAGATCTTTTGTGTGCTGGTGCAGAGACTGAGAGTTTTACAGGATTTAATATTACAGCATTTCATATTAGGTACTGCTCTAAATTACAATGTAATCTTTGATTTTATTGTTGTAATTAATTATACTGCATTATCCTGTCAAGGTAAAAAAGTAGTCACTGGGTAATAATGTTAAATACCGTATTTTTTGGACTATAAGGCGCATTTAAAATCCTTAAATTGCACAGTGACAGTGTATCTTATAATCTGGTGTGCCTCATGTATGAATTCTTGTTGTGCTTACTGACCTCGAACTTATTTTATGTGGTACACGGCGCTCAAAAATCGGTCAAAATGTTTTAGTACTACTTTGGTAAGCTACGAAGCCGCATTGCTTGATGGATTGTTGGAGCATTACGGCCACCGTAGTCAGGAGCCAAGCAGAGTGATACATACTGTGCTTAATGTGCTAACCTGTGTTATCCTGCTCTTGCTCTCCAGATCGAGTACAACCCCATCCAGGACTTTCACTACCTCCCCAAAACTCTCCTCTAACTCAGCAGCCAGTATCTCCTCAACAGTAACTAATGGAGACAGCAGCTGTAGTCCTGGCTACACACTTAACAACAGCACCACCTCTGGAAACAGGCAAGATTTAGTCCCCCTTCGCTGTTTCCTGCATGCTTTTCCTTTTCTCAGCATTTACTGTTTGCTTTGTGTGCAAAGGACCAGTATCCTTTGTTTTTCCTCTTCAGTTACAATCACATGGCTTTAGAGCACATGTCATCTAGTAGTTAATAAACCTGATGTCTCTATGTACAAGTCACTTCCTCAGCTTTGCTCTATATTTTTGAACGTACAAAAGTTAACACAGAAAATGTCCTTTACCCCTTCCCTCTCACTGTTGTTAGTTCTTATGCTACTTCTGCTTTCCATTATTTTTGTGTTTGTACATACCGTTCATACACAAACAGCTTAGCTTTGATCAGGTTGAATAGTGAGGAACATGAAAGAACACACTGTAACTGCTCTGTGACAGCATGGGTCCATTACACTGCTTGCAGAAAAAAGTATTATGGCCTTAATGTGGCCTTAAGTTCATTGCTGCCAAGAGTTTATTAGGCTTACAGAAGAATTGTTCAACTGTTTTGTGAAATTAAATTTTAATTAGATAAGGTTATACACTGAGTCACCAGGTTCTTTGATACATGTGGCTACATCCAATGCCATAAAGGGATCTTAAATGTAACTGCAGAGAGGACAGCTGACTTGTGCTCTGCGTTAGTGAAATAGATGGCATTTATTCAAAAGACGATCTTTCGATTGCCCAGACTATCTAAAGAGGAGGTGTGACACTTAAAGTAAAAGTAATATTTACAATCTGCTTTTAACTGCAGCTCAAGTAGAAAGTACCATCATTATTTTCCTGCTGAACATCTATGTGTTTGTGCATGTGCTTAACACAATATGATACCAGACATAGAGAAAAGCTGACACATTTGACTGAATGTGCATAGTGTCATATCTCATTTACTTAGATATAAAACAACTCTTTTTAGTAGTGTTTTGCATTAACTGCCCAGAATGTTTAGGCATATATTTGTGTAGGATTAGTATGCCTGTATTTTAAACAAGAACAAGAGTATCTTGGCAATAGCCCAACATTACTTGTTAACAATTCAGATAGGAATGTGTGATTTATTGTTAACATGTTTCTCCTAAGGCGGCATTTCATCAACTTGTATTCACCTGTATCCCAGTGTATGTAGACACCAACAGTAATACTTCTGCTCTCCCAACAGATTGGGGGGCTACAATTCATACAGCTCCTCCTACAACTACCGAGAGTCACAGTCGCAGCCTGGCCTGTGTGGTCTCAGTAATCTGGGCAACACTTGCTTCATGAACTCTGCCCTCCAGGTAAAAAGATCCTACCGAACTTCAACCGCGGCTTCAATTCAGAGAAATTCCGACACATTTTTTAGTATTATGTTTAACTTGTATTTGAACTCCTCTTCTTCCAGTGCCTGAGCAATGCGTCTCCACTCACAGAATACTTCCTCAATGACCAGTACGAGGCAGAGATCAACCGAGAGAATCCCCTTGGAATGAGAGGCGAGATCGCAGAGGCCTACGCTGATCTAGTAAAGCAGATGTGGCTGAGCCGCAGCAGCTATGTGGCCCCGCGGACCTTCAAAGTGAGTTGCATGAAATCACTTTACCTGAAATGAACGTATACAGGTTGAAAAAGATTCTGTTCATAATCTAAAAGCCACAGACAGTCCATAGACACTGACTTTTTATTTTTTTTACGTGTCCAGACGCAGGTTGGACGCTTTGCCCCCCAGTTTTCGGGCTACCAGCAGCAGGACTCGCAGGAGCTGTTGGCCTTCTTGCTGGATGGGCTCCACGAGGATCTGAATCGTGTCAAGAAGAAGCCTTACCTGGCCCTGAGGGATGCAGAGGGCCGTCCAGATGAGGTATAAGAAATATCTTAAATGGTTGTGATATTATTTTTCAAACTTTGGAGATTTTCTTTGTAGTGTATGTGTCGGTATAGTTTTTCAGGACTCCTTTGTTTTCCAAAATGGTAAGTAAAAACTGCAAGGCTCAGTCTGATGCTGAAATATGATGCCGCTTGAATCTCTATTCACTCCCAGCATTGTTGTGTTTTGATTTATGAAAGTAAAATCTCTTTGAAGCTTCAAAGAGAATTAATTGGACTTAGTATATATATATATATATATAAAAAAACACGCTGCATTGGTTTAAGAAGAGCAAAAGGTTTAAAAGAGTCTATTTTACAGCATGAAGTGACGGACTTTTCTTTTTGGGGATTTAAAATAATATCTAATGAGCGTTTTGTGTAATTCTAGATTGTTGCCAAGGAAGCCTGGACGAACCACCGCTTGCGCAATGACTCCATCATAGTTGACATTTTCCATGGCCTCTTCAAATCCACTTTGGTGTGCCCAGAGTGCTCCAAGGTGTCTGTAACCTTTGACCCATTCTGCTACCTCACACTGCCCCTGCCCATGAAGAAGGACCGCACAATGGAAGTTTTCCTGGTGCGATCAGACCCTCAGTCTCGACCCACACAGGTGAGGTATTAAAATCCAGGGTTTCTGGTTTTCAATCACACAACTACAATTAAACTAATAGCAACTAACTTATACTAGCATTCCAGTTTTCATGGATGAGTCTTTCATTTCTAAATGCATTTTTCTTGTTCTTTATCCGTTGTCCGACAGTATCGAGTGGTGGTCCCCAAGTTAGGCACAGTAGCAGACCTGTGCAGCGCCTTGTCTAAACTCTGTGGATTCCCTCCAGAAAATGTTAGTACTTTACATTTTTACACCACTACAATAAATTAAAGTGTTATTTATCATTTTAGACGAATATTTTCCATAGCTATGGTTGAAATGGCATTATTTAACTTTCCAATTCGCTTGCCTCTCTAGATGGTGGTGGCTGACGTTTACAATCATAGGTTCCATAAAATCTATAGACGCGATGACGGCCTCAACCAGATCATGGAAAAAGATGACATCTTTGTGTAAGTCTTGTTTTCCTGTAGTCAGCCACTGTAGTTGCTGTTTAATACTAGCTGTGTGTAATGTCTGTTTTTGTGTTGTTGCTCTGTGCAGGTATGAGGTACAGGAAGAAGACAGCGAGAGGATGAACCTGCCTGTATATTTCAGGGAGCGCCACTCCAAGCACGCTGGAAGCTCCACAAGCACCATGTTGTTTGGCCAGCCTTTACTCATCACCGTGCCCAGACACAACCTCATCGCAGATGTTCTTTATGACAAGATCCTAGAGAGGATTGGGTAAGAACCTACCCTGTGGGTAGCAAGGAGGGAAACAAAGTGACAGTGGGAAGAAATGGAGGCAAAAGAAATGCAGAATCACATTTTAAACAAATGAAGGAGCATAATTTGTTTGACAGCAGTTCCCAGTTCTAAAGTGTACATGTAGTGATGGGATTATGTAAAGTCTTATCTGTCGAACTCCTATCACCACTTTGTAAGTTCTGAGTTGCTGTTGAACTCATCTCAGCTGTTACCTGTTGCAGACGCTACGTGAAACAATCCCAGAGCCCCAGTACTGAAAGCAGGGCCTCAGCATCTGCGACCTGCAGCCAGACTCCTGAATGCTCCGCGTCGTCTAGTCTCAACGCCAGCCTGGGTGGCTGCGGCAGCCCCCTGTCAGACGGGGCCTCCTGCAGTGCCAGCTCCAGTAACGGCAGCAACCACTCAGGGACCTGCAATGAAAGTAATGGGCTGTATGATGGTAATTATCTGTCATTAGATCTAAACAAATAGCTTTTACCTTTACCTCAAGGCTGATGAGATTTGCTGATTTCAGGTGAGGAGGAAGCCATGGACCATCAGGTGAGTCCGGAGCCAGAGAACGGCCAGTCCGAAGAGGAGGAAGACGAGACCTCTGACTTGGAAAACTGCTCTAAAGGAGACACGGCCAAACAGTGCTCTTCACCAGCCAAGCTCTTCACATTCAGCATAGTCAACTCGTATGGAACAGCCAACATCAGCCCGCTGCCTTGTGATGGAAATGTCCTCAAACTCAATCGTCAGCATCAGTCTTTTTAAACTTGCAGTCTCACTGATAGTTTTATTTTTCAAAGTCACTTTGTTTTGATGCAGCGCCTCCCTCCTCCTCTCTGCAGCACATTCCACTGTGGCGATCGACTGGGACACCGAGTCAAAGAAACTGTGTTATGATGAACAGGAAGCGGAGGTCAGTGGGATGATATCCGTCAGACAGTCCTGTGACAGGATATGCAAACAGTCTATTAATGTTTGGGTAAATATTGTGTGCAGGCCTATGAGAAGCATGAGAGCATGCTCCAGCCCCAAAAAAAGAAGGCCACCGTGGCTCTGAGGGAATGCATCGAGCTCTTTACAACCATGGAGACACTTGGAGAACATGATCCATGGTAATGCTTCACAGCTACATTTAAACTCACTGTCTCACCTCCGCATTTGTCATTTTCTGTGTCATATAGATGTGATCTTTTTCTGTGCAGGTACTGTCCAACATGTAAGAAACACCAACAGGCCACGAAAAAGTTTGATTTGTGGTCGCTGCCTCGCATTCTGGTCGTTCACCTAAAACGTTTCTCCTACAACCGGTGTTGGAGGGACAAGCTGGACACAGTGGTGGACTTTCCCATCAGGTATGCAGGCAGTGAAGCTCTGTGACACTGGATTCTAAAAAGTGTCATTTGATGTTTCTGCATTGTGGTAATGTCGGTCTTATAGTCCCAGATATCAGTCATTTTCAGTCTCTGCATGAACTCACTGTCCTCACCTGTAAGAACGGACAATTTTTCTTTAAAGGCTCAAATCTTACAAAAATGTAACCCTGATGTTTAGATTTGGATAATATATCTAAAGCTATTAGCATCTAAAGATTTAAATATTTTCAACAGTGTGAGAATTCTGCAGTTCTTTACAAAAAAAGACGCAAAATGTTACTGTGTGCAAAATTGTAATTTTTGACAAATCCAGATAAAATTAGGCATGGATGTGCATAATGTTTGTCATTTGACGACTGTATAAACAAAGCGAGAAACCGTAACAGGAGGATTTTCACACTAGAGGGAGCTGTAGTGTGAAACTCATAAAACAAAGTGACCTGCAGGCTGAATAAGGAAACACTGTATTGTTTTTATTGGACATTCAAGACATCAACTCTCTGGGAACTGACATCACACTCCAGAGTTACACCTCCCTACTGTCCTTATCAGTTTTGGTTGTGTAACTGCTACGACTTTCAAAAGCAGCCTTTCCACTCTGGATGAGTCATTAACCTTTTGTTTCAACGGACACATCACAAATGTCTCTGTTTTTGCAATGGAGAAGTTGCCTCAGCATTATGCGGTCTAACGGCTGTGTCTCGGACTTGGCACCGTGTGTGCGGCACACATCCACGTCTGTTGAGGAACTTGATCTACTAGAAACCAGGAAGCGGAGAAAACGTGACAGACGTCTCTCTTTAAAAAAGGCTGACTCATGCTCACGAATATATACTCAAAAATAAATCCGATCTGTGTGCTGTGTTTGACATTAAATGAGACTTTAAGAGAATCTTCTTTTTATTTCTTGGCAGTTGTATATTTAATACTCAATTTCAGTGTAGTGGCATTATCTTTTTTTCCTATAACTGATGAATTATCCTTTCAGGGATCTGAACATGTCTGAGTTTGTGTGTGACCCGAAGGCTGGTCCCTACACGTACGACCTCATTGCCGTGTCGAACCACTACGGAGGAATGGGAGGGGGTCACTGTAAGTTGCTGTTTTATTTTCGGCCTCTCTCTTCTTCCTCTTGTGCCAACACAGTTTGTTTAGTCTGTGTGCCCACAATATGTCAGCAGATGGTCTGCAGAGTGACCACTGTGAGACAACTGTGTCTCTGTGGACACTATAATCAGGAGTATTACAGAATGGCAAAGTGCCTCACATGTCTTTGTTCTCTGTGGACTGAATGTTTTTTTTCCCGTATTTGCTGTGTCTTCATAGAAAATGGGTCTAATAAGATTTGTATCTCTCCCTGGGTAAAGAAATGACCTGAATAGCTGTTTGCTAACACTTTGCTGTCCCTCCGTCTTAACAGACACGGCTTATGGCAAGAATAAAGTGGATGGAAAGTGGTATTACTTTGATGACAGCAGTGTCTCCTCTGCCTCAGAGGACCAGATTGTGGTGAGTTTTCCCTCTTTAAATGTTCATAAATGTGTTCATCCTGGAGCCAAATACCACAGTGCCACAGCTTCTGGTGATCACAGTGGTTCCTTTTGTCCATTGACTGATGTTTTGATGAAGATGATCTTACTTGGCTGTCTGCCCTTAGTGTCAAGTGTCCCTGTTTGTGTAGAGTAACTTGATCTCTGTTCTCCCTCGCAGACTAAAGCCGCCTACGTGCTGTTCTATCAGCGCAGAGACGAGGAAACCTCCTCCAAACCTCAGCCTTCGGCCTCGCTGGGAGGAGCCCCAGACACTGCCGACGACCGCATGGACACAAACTGAGGAGCCCCCCGACGCCGAGGGACGTGCACTGAAACACATACGGCAAATAGAGACACTTGGCCGCACACACAAAGCTACTTTAGTGACAGAGGACTCCACAGACTTTAACATTATTAACCATACCTTCCCCGTATTTTATTTGATTTTCGTCTGGTATGTTGTCAACTAGAGCCAACGGCCTTGTCAGAAGAGTGACCTGATAGACTCCCTCACTGCAGCGGGTGGCCTACTGATTCCTGAACATAGTTTACTAGTCTGGAACTAAGAGGAGTATAAATGGATATAGATCCTCTCACTGGATGAACAGAATGTTAGAAGTGCCCTCAAATGCGTAGTTAAACAAATGTGTCTGTTGCCCACAACGACAGCCAGAAATATATTTTAAAAAAGAGGAAAAAAAAAAAGCCAAATGCAAATGTTGTTTCAACCAAAGTGTTTATGGTATTTATGATGAAATGTATCAACTGTTAAGACAGCAGCAGGATACTGGCATCGTGCCTAGATTTATCACAGATAATCTTGCTGTGCTGCGGTAAATGCAAAGTTTATCAGTGTGATGTGCACATGGAACAATACACACCATGCTTGTTGAAAGAATCCTGTGACCTTATTGCACCAGCGTTGCGTGGATCAGTGACGGGAGGTGTTGCCATGGCAGACCAGTTGCGGCCGCTCTGCTTTCCCAGTGTTGCAATCTAAAGCACAGAGGGGAATGTCTTGCTTCAGAATTTTAACATCTGTCTTGACATGAGTTGTGGCAGAAGCAGTTTTTTTCCCACCTCGCTCTTGTGTCAGCCATTTTTTTCTTTTTTTTTAACACATAGTTTGGGCCTTGGCCCAAAACATACAGAGAGGAGTCTCATTGTGCAGCCACCCTTTTAATTTTCCTTTTTTTTTTTTTTGTAATCACAATGCAAAAGCGGCCTTTTGATTCCTGCAACCTGACTTAAAAAGGAGGCACTTTGAATTTCTCCATGAGTACATGATCTACCTGCTTCTGGTGTACCTAGACATGACAGAAATGTATGGTTTGGCCTTAGCGTTAAGGGTTACAGTCTGTCATACACTTCCAGATCCTTTTAATGTGTCTTATAAGCATATTTTGATTGCTGCCTGATTGGACCCCTAGCTCACCTGCAATGGCTTGTCCTTATTAGTCCTGTACATTTAATGCAGCTCTGTAATGAAATGGCTATGTTATTTGATATCTTCAAAGCACACTGAGTGAAGCAAAATAAACTAGTATAAAAGTGGTGCTTTTATTCATGAAACTTGAACTTTTGCTCCTTTTCACGAGGAACAATCAACACATGTCGGGGTCAGGACAGCAATACCTTAAGAGCTTTCTCAGTGTGTGTTCAGGCATTTTGAGCCAGTAGTTTTCCTTCCGGTGATCACTAATCAGCTGTTGAGTAAAACATAAGAAATTGTCTGAGTTGGTAGTGTAAGAAAATAAACCCTTTGTTTTATCTTAATAGAGTCTTTACAGACACGATTATCACAGGAAGCACAGCTATAACAGGTGTCTTGTATGAGTATAAAATAGAATACATTTACTTACACTTAAGGGTCCCAGGGGTCTTCTGGTAAAACAAGTGGCATCGTATTTGCACTTTGCTGCACAACAGCATGTTGACAATAAAGGGGGCCTCCAAGTGCCCTTTTTCATTTTTTTCGCTGGTTGGTCCTACTGTCATTATGTCGCCAAGAGATGACTACCTAAATATCATCATTTATGCCAATGTCTAGAAAAGCTTTACATCATATCTGTAATCCTAGATACTTAGTCAAACGACGAAATTCTGCCAAGGGAAAGCAGCGGATCTTGTTTTCTTCCCCCCTTTAACTCATGACAGCAAATCAAACTTAAAAAATAACAGAAGAAATGTAAATAATCACACTATTGAAAATAGGTGTATAAATTCTTGTCCTCATATTTATCTTATTGCCGACATCTACAGTATTTGTTTTTAACTGAGAAATATTTGAATTCAAAGTACAATAAAGACTGGAAGCCTCAACAAGGTGGTTTGTTTGAAGTAATTGCATGCATAAAAATATCATGCTATATATATATTTTATATAAGCCCACACTGAATCTGTTATTATCTAACAAAGCTGGCTTAACTTCAGTGGCACTCAAGCACTTTACTGCAAAAGTATCTTCATTTGCAGGTGATGCAACCTTAATTACACACCCTTCATGTTGACTGGCTGGAGAATGACCTATGATCTGTAATCAGTGTAGTTACTTGGACTGCACAGGTAGTAACCACATTATTACTGCAACCCAGGCCTCGCAAAGTACTGGGTGGATGTTTTTCCCATTGTAGCTTTTTCATTTCAATGTTACATCAAATCCTTCTCATACAGGACTTTTCCACATTACCAGGTTTTTAAAAAAATGCAGTGAAAACTTGGCTTTTACCCTGGTTTAAATGAAAACCATTAAATGGGAAATGTTTGAAAAAAATACATTTATTGGTCCTCTAAATACATCAAACCACAGCCATGCTTCACATGCACACAATGGCGCTGAGAACGTTCAGCCTTTTACATTTCATCAGATACCCCCCTCACAACTAGCTTGGATTCAGAGGATGCCTTCATACTGTAAAAGAACCAAACAGCCATCGTGTGCAAGTGAGCACAGGTGGTCTGGAAAAGTGTTCACACACACACACACACACACACACACATTAGCGTGGTGCTGAAAAGCTGGTGCAAGTGGAAGCTGTTGGACGTTTTTGGAGGACGGCTGATTAGTTTGCCTGGTTGAGGAGCTTCTTGATGTCACCCTCGATGTCGCTGGTGAGGAACCTCCTGCTGTAGCGCTTGAACGGCACCCCATCTGGCCCGATGAGGAACTTCTCGAAGTTCCAGGACACGTCGTTCCTGCACACGGGGCTCCAGATGATCAGCTTGGGGTCGGTCATCAGGGCTGACGGGTCGTCGCTGGGGAACGGGAGCTTCTCCCTCAGGAAGACAAACAGGGGGTGGGCGTCCTTCCCGTTCACGTCCACTTTCTCCAGGAGCTGGAACTTGGGCTCAAAACCGTTTCCTGGACGGAGGTACTTCAAGGATGTGAGGATTTCCTCGTTCTTGCAGTTCTCCTGCGCGGGTCAATCATAAAGTTAAGTTCAGTCTGTTGGCACACAAATCATTGTGCATCTTCTTGAATAAACAGACAAATACACAAATGTGATAAAATGAAATCATTCAAGAATATTTCTGTGACCGGTAAGGAAACAGACGCTATAAAAAGATAAGATCCACTGTGACATTAAGTCTCAGCAGACATTCATTTACAGGACTGTAATAATTTGTGAGGGGAGTCCTCAGCGCATTCTGTCATGAAACAATAAAGATCTGAAGATAAAACTAATCAAAAGGGGTGAAAACCTGTTACAACATTACAGTTTCAAGACTTCTATGTGTTAACCTGTGGATTTAAATGGTTAATTGATGGGTAATAAATCATCTGATAAGTAAACTTTTCTAATATACAATAAACCTTTGGTTTGACTGAAGAATGACACCGATAGTTCAGAATTTTTATCTTTTCATTAGTCTCTGTCTCGT
>JAVQJZ010048267.1:0-14148 GCA_036025355.1 Leiopotherapon unicolor | reverse complement strand
AATACGTATCCCCCAAACTATTCCTTGAATGTGCAAATGTTTTGAGATGTGCCCAATACAACATGTGAATGGAATCTTGTTTGGGATGCTCACAGTGCTGAAACATTTTTCTGTATCTGTAGTTTTATCATTTGGAGGAATATCTCCTTTACTCTAAGCCAAAGTGGTGAATCCGCAGAGCCCACGCCACAGCGACTGAAGGGCCCGCAGGACAAATTGAGTCATCTCGGGAAGTGGAACTTAGACATTATCATTATCCCTTGGAGGTCCGTTGAGAGATCGCACATTAGTGAAAGGCAATGGCGACAACAAAGAAACCACATCCTAAATCTCGCGTCGTCATTGTTCTGCGGCGCGATATGCGGAGAGACTGGTTGGGATGAAGGGGTGTGGAGAGATCTGCGCAGTGGAGTGGTGAAGAACCTCTGTAACCATCTGCACTTCCTCTTAACTTAAAGGATAAAACGACTCGGGGACGTGGAACCACAGCAATTCAGTTTCCCCCACTCACTCTTCCCCTCATCCCCTCACTTTTATGTTCTTTCATTTTGTGGCCGCATGGGCCACACCCTCGTCGACCAGCCAAGCCGCCTCTTATTATAGACCTCAGGAAAATTCACATACAATACGTACATTGGCACAAAGAAACACGCAAATGTGTCCACACTGTGTCTACATAAAACCTTTTTTTTATAATTTCCTCCTGCACCCACCTAACACATAACGGGCACATTTGGCACCCGGATTTTAACAGCTTGTTGTTTATTTTGTTTAATTGCAGCCCATTGCTTCTTAAAACAAACAAAATGGCTGTGGAGGAAACAAAGTTGCATGCTTGCCTAAATAAATAGAGACCTGCTTCATGCCCTTCATATTCCATCCTGCAAAATTTCATCACTTATGATAAAAACACTTGCATACAGTTGTTGCTTGGCTTTTACAAGCGCTGATTTGGCTGCTGGAGCCTGGTGAGGAATCTGGTCAGTATTACGGGCTTCCGCTAACGCAATCTTCCGTTCGGAGGACTAACACACATCACACAGTGCAACTGGTGACTGGGCAGGGAAGGTGGCTCTAAAATAGTGTTTTACTATGCACAAACACATAACTGCCCTAAAATGAATGCTCTGAAGCACGTTATGTTCCTGCAAGGAAAAAGAGAAAAGAAATGCTTCGACTGAGCGGCATCCACTGGTGACCCACCTTTCTCCTTCCTCCTCTCCTCTTGGCCTTTCCTCTCCCCTCTCTCTTTCTCTGTCTCCCCTCTCCTCTCATCTTCTCCACCCCATCAGTGCCCCGGCGCCAAGCAAAGAGTGCCGTATTTGATTTTGAAGCAGCGGAGCCGCCGGTCCCAGGATCTCTGGCTGTGCTCTGGCCCACATCTGCTCTCTCAGCTTTGCTGCTTGGTACCCGCCGTCTCTCGTAGAAGTGCAGGGGAGTCTTATGTGCTGCCCGTCACTGATAAGGCCAGGCCAAAGTAACCCAGATGAAAGAAAAGTGGCTACACGGGTGGAAATATCATTCTGTGATCTGCTGCACTTTTATAATCTCACAGCTCACTTTCACTTATCCCTCTGTCTGCATGCACTTTGCAGTGGCAGCATATTGTCTGCGGAGCAAATTGTTCGTGTTGAGCGCTAACTTGGCGCTTGTACATTTGGGGAGACATACAATAAAAACAAAAAGTCAGAGCAAGAGAGAGAAATTATTAGACAAACTTCAAATGAGCCCAACATTCCTGGCAGTGAAGGATCTCCGTCCATCACTGAGGCAGAGCTAGAACACCCGCTGCCTAGTACATCTGGGCCTTTTGACCACTCGCCACATTGTCAAGTCCCACCCGCAGAGTGTTTCATCATCTCTCCCAGCAAGTGCCTCAGCCTGGCCAAGAGCGCAGAGGCTCTGCTATGAACATCCAGATGTCATTCTGGACTCCTGGGTCCAACAGGTGAATTTGCAAGATAATAAATGGAAAAAAAGCACAGTTTTCCTGGAGCTCTGCAGCTGTGGACTTGTGTAAAGCTGTCTGAAGCTTATGAGAGGAGAGATTCTTTGTCTCCATTTGTGGTATTTATTTACACACCAGAACTTGACCTAATACATCAAATTGTGGAGAACATTAAGAGAAATTACCTGACAGGAAGGCACGGCTATCTGTACCAACTGCTACATTCCTCTGCTCCTGCTCACTCCCTGTCCAGCAGAAGGCAATAAAACATGCACTCAATAACACTAATTAGCTCCAGAAACATTCCTTTTGGGAAAAAAAAGAAAAAGAAGTGGATGTGCGTTTCTTTCCACACATGTGCATGTGCATACATTGCGCTTTTATTACGCTGGGAGTGCGCACAGAAGCGATTACATAAATCTACGGGCGGCAGAGAGGCCTACTAACAGTGTCAAGGACAGGCTGCACACACAGAGGAATGACTGGCCTTCAACACGTACTTGCGTTTTAATTTTCTGGTCCTCACGTGATGAGAAGCTTTCTCAAACACATTTGGGGAAGCAGCTTCTGGTGCGAGGTGGAGAGGCCGAGGCACACTAATCCATCAAATTACAACAACTCAGTGATGGACAAAAAGTACAAGTCTCTGTGTGTGTGTGTGTGTGTGTGTGTGTGTGTTTATGAGAGAGAGAGAGAGAGAGAGAGGGAGAAGGAGTGAAATGAATCAGAGAGAAAGCCGAGGGGAAAGCTGTGTTTTGGGTTCAGGGGAAGTGTGTGCATGCGTGTATGTATGCGTGTATGTGTGAGAGAGAGGCGGGGAGTGGAAAAACACACAAAAGAACTTGAGAAAGTGTTGAAATGTTTTATGTCTGGAAGCATGGGAGGTTCAAACCCCTGGAGGTGAGGGCCAGAGCAGGAGGTTGGAGACTAAACATCGCACAACGCCGCAGGGACCGTATGATAGCTTACTAATTAAAACTAGGAGGCCAGTGCTGATAATCAATACTGTTGGTTCAGGAGGGTAGGGAGGGAAATCTGGTGTCAGATGGTCCTGCGTGTGGGACAGACTGGAGACGGGGCCAGACGTGATGGGGGAGGCCGAGATGAGCGGACTTGCTGGACTGAAAAGATAAAGTTTCTGCGCACAGCTGCTTTGGCCTGCAGACAGAGGGAAACATCTGTATTAACCTCAGCACGATGGGCAGCCCACTGTGGAGAGGAATGCGAGGAGCAATAGAGCGAAGGGAGGGGAGAGAATGAACGGGAGATATCGGTATGTTTTTCATTTTCTTTTCTTTTTTTTCTTAAAGGAGAGAGATATAGGAGCTATTCACTTAACTGCTTTATTTTTTCATTCCAATTACACGTGTGAACCCCTCCGCTTCGCTGCTAACAGCTATAAAACTTGAGCTGCGTGCCTCTAGCGTGACTGCAGCGTGACACAACTGCTTCCGAGGCCTGTGAGTGTGCGAGCTGGTGACACAATGCTGTCTGAAAGCCAAAGCCTCTAATAAATCCACGCTAATTTACCAGTTAGACATTTCTTCCCCTCCCTGCTCTCCATTAGCTTCCTATTAACACGTTCTATAAAGCAGAGAGAGCTGGCAGACGACTGTGCGGCCTCTCCTATGGGAGCAGCAGACAGGGGGCCGTGAATGGTGGAGGGCCAGGTGGTGCCCTGTCAGGTCACCAAGGTAACGCACTGGATAATTACCTGCTAGTGTGCTGACTCACCCGGCCAAGTCTGTATGATATCTCTCCCTTCCCTGATCACAGCCTCAACTCACTAGTTAAACGTAGGAAAAGCCTCAATGTGACACAGTGCTACCAAACCTGGCCACGACTTGAATTCTGTCGCGCCCACGATGGCCCAAATGCCACATATTGCAACAATGAGGGAATGAAAGCAGCGGGGCTTTGTTTGTTTACTCCTTTTCAACTCCGCTTAGTGAAATGTATGACATCTGGTGCAGATTAACAGCGGCGGAACACTGAGCAATTAAATGCACCCTGGTAGCGCTTTTTTTTTTCTTTCTTTCAGTGGCCTGATATTTGTTCACTTTTTAGATGCTTCTACTTTACAACAGCACCCCCTTTGAGTGTCCAGACGCAGAGGCTGAACCGCAGCATCGCTATTATGCAGGCAGGGAGCCGATCAGCCGGAGATCGGTCACTGGAAAGGCTGACAGAAAGAACAAGCATCCGTTTATAACATCTACAAAGAGCACTGATATCTACGCAAGTATGTGAAATGTAATGAAGGCATATATATGAACTTACCCTGATAGGTCACACATTTACAATGGCTCCATTCTGTTAAAGCGTTACACATTACACAAGACAAAACGTTTTAAAAAAACTTCACAGACTACTTTTTCAAACTTTTAATTACGTAAAGAAAATTATTTTTAAAGGATTGAATCTCAATCCTTAAAAAACTTTAACTTAGAACAGCAACATGATGAAACCACATGAAAACAACATGAATCCACTGAACATGGATGAAGCATTATATTGAATTGAATTATTGGACAGACATAATGTACGCACACACGGCATGGCCATGAATTACAGAGTAGCCTCTTTGGCCCCACTCTCACCTAAGGCCACGTTTATCCCGCGCAGAATTGCATGAGAACGGAGCAAACAAGGTGGCTGTGACTAACATACCTCACAGTAACATTTTACAGTAAAAGACTGCAACCCTCCTCCCACGCAAACACAGGTGATGATGCTGCCACTGTTTCAGTCATCCAGGATGCAAATAGCAGACGTCCAAGTCACGGCCCCCCCTTTCCTGTGGTGTGGGAGGAGTGGATGGGCATTTTAAGGTTTCTGGGCACTGTGAATGTTTGGGTGTGTGTGTGCTCGATGGCAGGATCAGCCTGCGTGAGACTTTAACATGAACTGCAGCTCAGCCCAGGCCAAGGCAGCGAGCAAATGCCCTGGAAGCTGTGGTTTGCTGAGGAGGAAATGCTTTAATTCATGGTGGCTGAGGGCTAATGCTGCCAGAGACCACTGGGACTACATTAAATAATTATTACAAAAAGGGATGCTTCTGTGTATGACAATATGTGTTTGCATAGAGAAGACAGATGACCAGATAGATAGATAGATAGATAGATTGCTGGCAGTGCACCTTTAACTAATTTCTTTGCATACCTTTTCATAATCTTTTCTGTCAGGAGTGCGTGTGTTGCGTTAACTTGCTGGCGTGTTATCACGGCATGTCCGGCACACGCCCAGCGCCTGGGTGACCTGTGTCACGCGTAGTGCCGTACATTCTGAATGTATGCTGTAAGCCATTTACACAGCTGGGCTTTTAAACTGAAGTGACTCAGTGAGAGGACGTCCCTGGCCTGGGGTCTGTCCCAAAGCCCACACCCGCCCTCGCTGGCTGCACTGGAGCCTGCAACACTCACACAAGCCAACAACAAATCTCCCCTGAGTGGCAATCATGCACTCTTTTTTTATATATATATACATATATCAAGGCACTGTGTAGTTCATATGATATGTTCTTTGACTTATATGGATAAGCTGCAAGTCTATCACTGCTGCTTTATGGACAACCCATCATAAAATCAGATACGTTCTTGTCATAGTATTTAGCCCTGAATATAAATACAAACCAGCGCACGAGAAACAGGCCTCTCAGGAAGCAGTAAGCAGAGGTCTGACTAATGTACCTTGGCACTGTAGTTATGGAGACATGCAGAGTTTTGAGGGACAGTTTTTAAAGAAAAGCCACACTCATTTTGCTCTCAGACAACCTAAATAAGAAAACAAACCCACAATGAGCAAATGTGGAAAGGAAGGAATTTGGAGAGGAAATAGTCAATCCATTTGATAGCCATCACTTACTTTTTCTATGTCCCTCTCTTTCTCTCTCTCTCCCTCTCTTTCGCTCATGTGAAGGATAATGAAACGTCACATTATCTGCTGTTTTGAATCAAGTCGCCTGGACACACATTTGATACGTGAGAGTCGAGGAGAGCGCCTAACAATGAGCCCTACTGATAGATGCAACACGTGGCAGATAGCGCGCACAATGCAATGACAAACATCCGCTTCATATCCAAATGAGGGACATATATGGAAACTCTGAATGTGTGCCACAAGGAAGACTCAACCTGGGCAAATGCCATCAGTAATGACATTAGCCACAGGACAAGGGAGGCAGTGTGACTTTCTTTCCATGGTCATCTAATATATTAAACTAAAAATGTTCTCTCAAAGCTGATGTGACCCATCTTTGTTTAGATTTTCTGTCTGCTTTAAGGATTGTCCTCGCAAAAAAAAAAAAGAAACCATCCCTCATCCCTCTTTCTCTCCCTTTGAAAAGCTCCCCTCTTTCTTGTCGGCTTGCAGCGGCCTTGGCCCTTGACTTTGCGAGGCCCTCGACTTTGCGAGTCTCTGCGGTCAAATCCATCTGTGTCGCAGCCTGTCAAAAATAGTCACAATGCAGCAGCTCCCCGCAGTAATTACACAGTGCAGCGGAGGAACCAGTGTCACCTCCCTCTCTCTTGCCAAGACGGCTCCAACAATGATCTTTCCAGGATTAAATGTAAACGTCCAACTGCTTGCGAAATTTCACTAAAAACCTGGTGGCCTGCACTTTTTTTCGCGTGCGCCTGCTCAGATTTACATTTACTCTTTTGCGCCGTCTTGTGCCAAATTATTGCCAATATAATATGATACCCTGAAATAAAATGACTGGTGTGGAACTTGCTGTGACTGCACAGTGAATGATGGTGACGCGTTTATCTGTCCACAAATCTGACAACGCCTGCTAATGTGGTCGCCATTTGCTTGTGACAACCTCTGACTGTTACCGACAGCAATAAAACTGTTTAGTACTGTTTGATTCCTATAAACATCCTGACTTGATGACGTCAGTAGTGCAGGAAGCTTTAAAAGTATTCTACTGGAGTGAAGTCCATCCTACAGCACACTGATGCAACGTGTGATTAACTGGACATAACTAAACCGGGTGCAGACCATCATTGACTGGCACTATTTTCTCATCTGAGCGTCTATAGGGATGTCTCCAGATTAGAGCCAAGGGAGGACTCCGGTGCACTTTGAACCCTGGCTGCTGTTGACTTACTCATTCTTTAGATAACACATGGTTGACATATTAGCTGCTGGCTGCTCCATCATCCTCTTCTCCAGCACCTGAACATTAGCGGGCTGCACAGCTGTTTAACGGAGAGAGGACCCTGGAATGTGACACTCCTGGTATTAGCTGGATAACTGCACCTAGTTGGCCTCCTGTGTGCGCGCGCAGGTGCGACATGAGAAAAACAGGCACATGCTGCTGCTTGATGTGAAGAAACAAGATAAAATGTCATCACAGTAGTGCTTTTGATTCTAAATGCTCACGATGGGTCCTACAAAACCAGCAGCGAGTTGCAACAAGTGGTGCATGAAGCAATGACAGTAAATTATAGCACAGGCCTGTCTTGATCTGACTGAAGCTACAGAAACTTCAAACCAAAAAATGTGTGAGATTGGTCCTTAATAAAAAGAATTTCTATTTTTGTTTTAGGGAGCTCTGATTATCCTGAAAACATATTGGGCTTTAGAGAAGTCAGGCTGACTGGACAGAGTGGTGGTGCACAATGATGACCAGTGGCTTTATTCTTTACCATAATTAAAACATATCCACAAATCTCTGGTGGCTTCTTTTGCTGCATTGGACTCTTTTAAAACTGTTTTCTACAGTTTATGGTCATACAAAAACAAATGTCTTACCTAAATTGACAAAGCTCATGACCATGTCTGCATCGTTCAAGAAGTTGTTGTCCTGCAGGCTGGCTATCGGGGGCCCCTGGGTGGTGAAGACGGGCTTATAGGGGTACGAGTACCTGTCCTCGTCCCCCTCCGTGGACATGGCGTTGTACAAGTCCAGCATGAACATCGGGGCCGCGTTGTGCTTCCCGTGGAGGTGAGGTCGCGGCCGGTGCGGCAGCCCCAGGATCGACAGGATCTCCCGCTGCATCTCCCTGCGCTCCTGGCTCTTGAGCCGGCGGTGGATGAAACTGGAGTGGAACTCGTTGTCCAGAGTGAAGTTCGTGAAGGCGGAATCCGCCAGGACGCAGTAGCTCCACACCAAGAGCAGAGCGGGAGCGCGCCTATCCAGAATCGGTGCCATCGCTCCTCGCCGTGCGTAATTGCGCCCAAGTCTGCTCGCCGAAACTCTGGAAAGTGGATACTGAACTTTCAGCAACAGGCACCCGGCGTTCAATATCCAAAGTCAAGTGCGGGCCCTCATGTTGAGGGGAGAGCTCCCAAATGACACATCAACTTCACCTCGGAGTCGTTTTTTGCTGCCTGGTTTTACTGGGCTGACTGCGCGGACCTCTGTCCTCATCCACGACCTGCGGCCAACACACACCGAGCTGCAGCTGCACCGGGAGAGACGCGAACAAGGTCTGAGGAGGCGCTGTGAGCTGGGAGGAGCAGGGAGAGAGAGAGAGGGAGAGAGAGAGAGAGAGAGTATGTTGTGGTTTTCTAGCGAAGTTGGCCTTTGTTACCAGTTGCAGAAGGGCTCGAGGCTGCATGTGCAAATACAAAACGGATTATTGCGGGATTTGTATCGGGGTGTTTCAGTTTATGATAAAGCACATTTCGTCATCCCTTTCCCACAATTCCTGGTGGCTGTGTGTTTGTGCAGATTCAATAATGACAGATGTGACAATGGGCCTTTCAGTGTCAGCTCGCTTACGGAAAAGAACAGACTTCATATCAGACAGAGAGCGATTATTTGCCTGTGTGGGTGAAGCCTTCAATGCTGTGGGAGAGGTTGCAACATGCAGCCATGCGGCCACTGTAATGGTTTGCTCAAAGCTCTGCAGGTGCACTCTGAATACCTTGGGTCACATGGCTGTGGGACTCAAGAGTCAGTTGTCTTTTGATGTCAAAAGAGGGAGCGTTATAGCCTCACAACTGCCATTTCATGCTGCATTTTTGAAGATATCCAAGCCCTCTATCCCCACTGCTGGAGCAGGAAGTTTGTGACAAAGGCAGCGGTGCACAGGCAGAGCGCAGGCCGCCGAAAGGAGGGGTGCAGATGTTTGGCAGCTGCCTCGTCCCTCCATCTGCCCCCCTGGCCCCAGCACCTCTTAAACACCACACTTTAATGGAACGCTCCTGACCCTCTTGTGCGCTCTGCCGACACAGGCGGAGGCATTTCAGATGGCCCTCTGTGCCAGGCACGACCTCTTTATCAAGGCAGGCCTCCTAAAACCTTTCCACTGCGCTCAGAGTGGAGTTTTAAAGGCCCTTGTAGTTGAGATGTTTTAGGGCTGTAGCTTGCCAGGTGATTTTTATGACAATAAAATTAGACTTCAATGGCACAGCAAGGGAGGCTGCCAGACGGCTTAAGCTATGATTGCAAACAGAGGAAGGGAGGAAAGGAGGCAGGAGGAGTGTGTCTTGGGGTCTTCTACACTTAGGTCACCTTCCTGCCCATTTAATGTGGCTGTTCTTGCCTTCAAAGGCGTTCCAATCCTCTTTTTTTTTTTCCAACGACAATTCAACATGGCTTAAACCCTGAAAGCTTACACAGCCTGCCACCACTCGTTCTGTATATCTAATCCTCTATTTGCTTTTAAATGGCCTTTCAGTAGTAGCCTGTAACATATAAACATTTCTATCCGGTGCCTCAGATAGAATCAGCTAATGGCCGCAGGTGTTTACATTACAGCAGTTTCCAACAGGGGACTTGAAAGGGTCTTGGTTTCAGTTATAACTATACATCTTCCTCTCTTTTTTTCCCTCTCACTTTCTTTTCCCTCTCTCTCATTGTCTTATGCTCGTTCTCTTGCTCCGTAAGGTTGCGAGGTCAAACCCCCCGGTGCTCCACCAACAACCCCCAGCCCTTGGCTCAGTTTGTGCCCGGATAGGGGCTGACAATCCTGGGCAGGACAATGGGAACAGACCCCCCTTTGTTTGGGCCTCCATGGGCCTGATGACAGTCACAGTAAACAGTGGGCACAGGCTGAGGCCAGGCTGGGTGAGCTGCACTGAGGGGCCTTTGACAAGGAGAACTAAAGCAGAAAAGCAGAGCAAACAATGTTTGAATCTTCCACTATCGATGACACACACACACACACACACAAACAGACACAGCCAAAAGAACAAGCACAATCCCTCTGAAATATTTAAAGCTAAACTCAATATTTTGTCTAGGATTCACACAACCAGTTACATATTTAGACAACCAATATGTACTGTCAGGACCTTGTACCATTACATTTGAGACAGGGCTAGTATACCTGAATAAGTCATTCAAGGGCAGAAATGTGGTGAGTTGGACACGTATGATCAAAGTGTTTATTATTAGAACTCACAAAGGTGAGCTCACAAGATCTTTACATTCATGCTCAATTGCCTCGTCCTGTTTTCTGTTTAGGCAGTTTTTAATCTTAAAATGTCGCTTGGCTCAAATTCAGTGTTCGCCCTGGAGCTTTTTGGCTGCACACACACACAAAAGCTCTTCCCACTATGATCTAAGACAATCCGTGCAAATACACACCTCCACACCATCAGGTTGGAGCACGATACTAAGCTCCAAAGAGGACCACACAGCACAGCAGTGAAACATCCCTGGAAACTCTTTCACACACCCACAATGCACACACACAAAATACGTTTCCACGTAATACTTTTCTCTCTCTCTTTCGTCCTTTCTGTGTATGGTGGGAGGCTTTTTTTCCCCTGATCTGCCTAGTTATATCTATTTAGGAGCTCGAAGCATGCGGTCAGAGGTCAGATTAATATTTATTTCATGTGTTGCCTCAGAGAGCAGCAGGTAGCAGTCCTTTGAAGGCCTGTGAACGCGGGAAGGCGGATGAGGTTTGGCGGAGGGGGGTCTGACCGAGTAGACCCACAGACGATACAGTAAAACTTTTTTTTTCAGGGTAAACTGACCCTCAAATGAAGCAGTGTGGGGTCGGGGTGCAAGGACAGGAGAGGGTGGAGGCGCATTTTGTTTTCTTCTCCCACCCCCTCTCCCGGTCTTGTCTGTCCTGTCCGCCCTCGTCTACGTTTTTTGGCGTAACCCCACTGTGTGCACTGCGCAAACCGGCGGCCTGTTAAAACAGCCTAACCAGGTGGAGCTGAGCTATTGCAAATGTTCCCCTTCTGGTGTCTCACACTTCCAGGGGCCTCATGAACATATGAGACACAGCTGTGAGACAGACAGAAGAAAGAGAGGGGGTGGGTATATGAAACAGCTTCAAAATAGTCCACTTTGTATATCCCATTTAGGTTCTGGGTTTGATCGCATTTTTAACAACCTGGATCCAGAATTGAGGCGGTGAATCCAACTGCTTTTTAATGTAACGCATCACTCAACTTTTAAGAGCTATCCCGTTCTCTACATACTCTCTACATTCTTGGCGTCAGTATATCAAATTTCATGACAGCATCACACATCCAAATGACATGCAGGGATTTTTTTTGCCGAGGGACATGCAGTTGTCTTATTTCAAGTGTCGCACGTTGCAATCCTCCTCGCTATCATTCACCACCTAGTTTTTGCCTGCATCCGGTGTGCCCTGTCACTCCCGCGTCTGTCTGCAGCCAGATCGGGAACACCGGAGAAGCTCAGCTCTGATTCATAGCTCTCAGCAGTCCGGCTAGACCCATCAGTTATAGTTGGTGTGTTTCTGACAGTCAGAGATACCGTTCTAGTTAAGCTTTCCACAACGCCCGGCTTAGTCGGGGGGGCTTATCCGTTGCAGGATGTTATCACTCAGATGCTCTGTCACTTGTGTCACCAGCGCACAGTCTGGGCTTGACACTGAGCTGGTCTCCTCACCCAGCCACGTACTTATCAGCATCCATTACTGAGGTGTGAGGGCCTGATAAAGGTCTACCCTGTTCCTTGCAGCTCCAGGCAGAGGTCCCATTTAGATTGTTGTCTCTGCAGCGAGAGGCCTTGCCCCTTTGACTCTTGCTCTCATCGCTCGGTAAAGCTGTGTTGGGATGTCAATCACAGAGGGCCCTGCGTGATCAGTCAGCTCCTCTTTAGGGGATGCTGGTCTGAGGAGCCATTAGAGAGGCGGCGGCGTAGCCAGACTGGCCCAAGCCAAAAGCTGATGAGAAACAGAGGAGCAGGAGAGCCTGAGGTAGAAAGTGGGGGCGGGAGGGGTGGGAGGGGGCAGAAGAGCAGGAGGTGGATGTGCTGAACTATGCGGATTGTGAAGGGAGGGCAGCTCTGTTTTCTATTTGTGAGGATTAGGTTGACAGATCTGTATTTAGTTTCTTTGGGCCTCTAGCTGCAGCTAATCCCCCTCACCTGCAGCGAGTGCCCCCACTCTCTTTCCTCTGACCCTGCAGCCCCTCACTTCCCCTGTGTTCCCCCTCCTGCCCAGCACAAACACTCATCCCGAGACAAGCACATGACTCGTTGCACTCTGTCTCCTCAGGTTAGGGCCTCACACTCGACACAAATCTCTCCCGGGCCAAAGGAACAGCAGGGGTCTCAGCCTTTCTGGAACAGAAGAAAAAGGACCCCCTCAACCTGTGGTCTTCCACATGTGAAGATTTTTTTTTCAGCTTGGGTGAGGGGTTGTCCCTCATCACTTAGAGATAGCAATTACTCAGAAATTAAGAGCCATTACTACGGAAGCAGCTTGTCAAAGCCACTCAGGGGAAAGGGGGACCTTTGGTGAAGCTGCACATTAGGAAATATTCAGGGTCAGGTCAGGGGCACAGACCTCTTCTCTTTAGATCCTGGCTCCCACACACTCTGACCAGGCCTTCCCACTGTGAAAGAAAGACTGCAGTGCCTCCGCAAACACACACAGCATGCCTGCCAGCAATTCTTGAAGGTGGGGACTCTGGATGACCTAATAGTTTCAGAATCTAAGCACATTTTTTTAACAATAAATTGACACGGCTGCAAGATGATGCAACAAAGAGACTGACAAGGGTTTTGGAGAGTTGTTGATGAAGCAACATGTGGGATTTCCTCAAGGCGTCGTATTTATTTCATGTGATTTTAATGTTTGGAGCTTAAAACAGCTGTAATTAGCCAATAATCATCTGTGAACCGAAGTGTTTAAAAAAATAATGAGCAACAGTTATAGCATCTCGCTGAGCCCTAAAACACATGTAGGCATTATCGTTACGCACAAACCATCATCAAAATTATATTTAAAAATCACTTCCACATGGCTGACTGATACAGTACATATTTGGTTTCTCTGGGACTCTAACCACAGTCTATTATCCCCACTGAAGCAACCACACACACAGCAAAACACACACATACAGTAGACACACCTTTGGACAAGTAGCAGCAGGCCCACATAAAGGGTCTCATTACTGAGGGTGCTAATAGGGAATTTTCTAAACACCACCAGTGAAGGCCTACTACCTTACACCAGCAAGCAAAATGTGTACCGACCTTTAGCTTGAGGAGGGAGACAGGTAGACAGGGAGACAGCTTCCTGGCTTTTATTTTTGGCTATGTGCCCGTAAGGGAAATCAATAGTTACTGAAGGTTACTTAGTCTGGTATTTCTGCGTTCTCAACCGTGGCAACCCTAGTTTAAAAATAGAGGAAAAGATTTAGCACAGAAACATCAGGAAGCAAATCCAAACAGGTTGTATGAAGAACTATTTTTGACAAATGCACACTGACTGATTGTTTGCAGAATGAACATCTGTTATGTAAGAGCAGCAAGTATTCCATTACAAGTCCTACTTTAAAATTAAAAATATTATTATGAATTATATTGCTGCAAAAAATAATAGTGCTTTATGCACTGTTATAAGTACAGTACATGATATTTTACATACTGAAAACAAGTGAAAACAACAGTCAGCAGAGTCTCACCCCCACGCCACCTGTTTTTAATGATGAATGATTTATGTCTGTCATCACACACGACTGTCAGTCAACAGTCAGACCTCTGAGGAAATACCAGGTGCAAAAAAGGTATACTCCAAAACAAAAACATTTTGATTGATATTCTGCATTTGCATGTCTGTGTGTATATACATATGTGTGTGTGTGTGTGTGTGTGTGTGTGTGTGTGTGTGTACACATGTATACACATATATACATATTCTTGTAAAATAAATCAAAACACAACTATTTTTATTAACCTTATTAACCTTTTCTTTACTCCTGTAGCCTTCATAGTAGAAGTAACTTAATGACATTTGGCCATTTTATGCAAT
>JAVQJZ010048239.1:0-15233 GCA_036025355.1 Leiopotherapon unicolor | reverse complement strand
AGCTTTATACAAAATACTGCAAACGAAATAGATTAATAGAATAAACAAATGAGAGGAGCATTTATGGAGCTTTTCAGGATTTGTGTCCAAACATGGCCGTCGTTTCTTTCTCAACTGTGGTACGGAGGCCTTCACCAACAAAACAACATCGAGACATGAAATATTTTCACTCTACAATCCTTATATTATATTATACTGTATATTCTGTGGTATATATATATGATTACTTATATATTGATTTAGTCGCCTGAGAATAAAAAACTTCATTGCTAATGATTGCTTGATGTAAATCGTTGTGCATATGACAATTTTTTTAAATCTATTACCACCATGCAAACACTCGTAACTCTTAAGGGTCTGCAGGTTTGTTTTAAAGGAGCTGCAGACTTTCTGGTGTAAATGCAGATATTGATCTTGAGTGTGATGATATTGAACCTCAGAGGACAAACTGAGACGACACGCTGAGAAACATCCCGACGTGTACGAGCGATTAGAGAGAAACGTGCGGACGGCGGCAGACTGATCTGAGCACAGCTGAGGGGGCAGATGGCTCGTTCCCCGCTCGTTTTGCTCCCATAATGTATTCTGTGCTCTGCTTTTGAATGCACCTCGGCTGTAATTTATGCTCATTTCAGCCTCTTGTTTATTAAAATAGACCTCGAATCCTCTCGGTCGTGTTTGCTTCGGGAGAGAAAGCTAATTTTGACTTCGTCTCTGCACCTTCACCTCTGATTTTAATCGCTGATACGTTTTCTAATTGAACAATCAGAAGCTGTAATCAACTTTTAAACATTCAACAACAAAAAGACAACATGTTATGTTTGATTGATTTAAGAGTATTTTAAAGCTGAGCATGAAAACACAAGTGATGGCATCGTTAAAGAATCAGTCAAATGGAGTTTTTGTGGAGTAGAAATTTGGTAATTGCAAGTGAGTCACAGTTTAATTATGTGTTGTTATTCTGTGGATCTACAGATGCAGGAAAGGTCAGAATAAAAAATAATAAAATATCTCCTTTGCAAATGTTTTTGAAGATAAAAGTACTTTCGATCAAGCAATCAAATGAAGTTGCTCAGTTTGGGCTTTTTTAGAATAAAAAACATTTACACACATTTAAAAATCTATAAAGTCATTTTATCTGATCTTAACTGTAAACTCTGCAGTGGAAAATGCAGTCTGGTAAAATAAGCTGTCATTTCATGTCACTCTTGGCCTCCTCTGCTGACCTTTTCCTCCTCAGCTTCCTTCGCTCTGCAGCTCCTCACTTTGAATCTCTCCTCTTCCTCCCTCCCGTCCACCTCTGACCGCCTCCTCCCTCCTCTCCTTTCTCTCTTCTCTCTTCCAGGCAGGACCACCTGTTTGAAGCTCATAAATAACCCAACAAAAGGATAAAAGGCCAGATAAATAATGAAGCAGAGGTGAGGCGCTGGCCTTTAACACTTCCACTGCTCACGCTGACATTCGTATTCGAGCTTCGTTACAGCCGTCCGTCCAAAAAACCTGCTTATGTGTCTTAATGACCAAGAAAGAAAGCAGGTTTTTGTTTTTTTGTTTTTTTGTTACTACTTTCTTCTTTATTTTAACAGTAGCATGAAAAAGGCAGCGGTTACGTAAGCATCGAGGGCAAGAGGTATCCGAAAGATCTCCACGAGAGACAAAAATAACCCGCTTCAACTTCCTCGCTGTCATCCGGAAGAAGACAGAGACGGTATTTTAACGCTCTTTTGAGGAAGTGAAAAAGAAAAAAGAGAAAAAGTAGGTCATTTTGACTTTCTTTTATCAGTTTTTTAATGTAGAAAGACATAAAGAAGCACACAGAGGAACTAAAAGTGTTGAGGAAAAAAAGGGAAAACGTCACAGCGCCGCGCGGTCAGCTTGTCTCCACTCTCCTGCAGACATGAAAGCACAGATCATTCAAACACACTGTTTTATATATACACACATATTTATATATATATATATATCTTCATCTCAGAAAAACACACAGAGGGGGAGGAGGGTGCTGAGAGAGAAAGTTCTCCGCCAAACATTCATAACGAATGACGGGTGGTTAAATTATTTAGCAGAGAAGCACATTTTTAGGATGGAGGACATTTTTAAAGAGGGTTGTAATAGTAAGAATAGTTTTATCAGGAGGAGTCGCGATGTGGAAGTCTTCAGTAGTAGAAACGTTATTTGCAGGAGCGCGGCCTGCTGTTGTGTTGATGCAGTGTTAGAGATGTTAAAGGTATTTGTGGTGGAGGATGAGCAGTCGTACCTTTATGCTTGAACATCGGGATGCTTCGTTTCTCTGTCACTTGTCGTGTTGGTTTCCGCAGGTTAAGATCCATTAAACTGTCTGTCAGAGTCATGGAGGATAAACTGTTTCATTCATTCCTGCCTGGACTTAAACTCTGATTGTTTTGTGGATCTGAGACGTCCGTCTGATATCTGATAAGTGAATTATATCAGGACCTGATGAATCTGTGTGAGTGTGTGCAGGCGTTCAGACGATAATCAAAGCTCAGTAAAACCAACATGTTGGTGATTTTTTTTCAGACACTTGTACAACAGTGAGATTCAATCCAGGAAGTCGAGTTTTGAGTAACAGATCTGAATGTTGTGCGGTGGTACACGACGCCACGAGACGGCGTTTCTGAACGCAGCCTGACAAACGTGACAAACAAGAGTCGTGACGAGGTTTGTCTGAAGAGGAAGGAAACAACAGAAGCAGATGTTTAGTTTTTTTTTCCTCCATCTTTCCATCACAGAACACAACAAAGGAGAAAAACTCTGAAAACTAAAAGTCTGTTTCTGTCCAGTTAATGAACTGAACTAAAGCAAATAAAGAAGAAGCACTTTTACCGTCCCCTCCTCTTCTCCGAGCTCTCTGACCGCCGACAGCTGGAGGAGCTGCTGTCTGATGATCAAAGGTGCCGACACACAGAAACACTGCAGAGCTTAAGCTGTTTTTACATTATCGTAAAACAAATGTCAAATATGTATTCAGGGCATCACGAGTGGATTAGAGCAGCGCGGCGATTAGGACCACCGGCCTTTAAAAGAAAAAATCTTATATCACTGCTGGTTGACGTGACAGAGGACGAAAGCCTGCAGGTTCTCATGCAAACTATAAATCTCATCTTCTCACAGCGGTGAAGTGACGGCGGACACACGATGCATTTTCTGTTTGGAGGTTACGTTAAAGAAACGTGGAGGCGGTTTCTCTTCCACACGCTCGCCTGTTGCTTTAAATAAACACCGAATGTGTTTTAATCCACCTCATCATTATTTTTCCCAATAACTGGAGGGCAACCTGAGGAGAAAGCGTCGAGCTGTCGAACATCGGGGCTGAAAAGTTGCTAAAAACGCGCCGCAGAGGCGTCTCCATTATTTTCTCCTCCTCCGGCTCAAAACTGTGTTTACCTGTTGAGTGTTACTGTCGCTATCAGCCGCTGTGATCAGGTTATCAAAGTCCTCCGCAGATGGCCAGAGGACCATAAATCTGACACTGTCACAGCCACACACACACACACACACACACACTCCTTCCTGTGTGTGTGTTGGCTAGCAGTTAGCGGTGTGGGGATTAAACAGAATTTTTATCTTTGATGTGGATTAGACGGAGCCCAGGATCGTGATTAAACTGTCGCTGTGAGATTGCGTGCATTGTGCAGCGTTAAGAGAAGTGTGTGTGTGTGTGTGTGTGTGCACTTCATACCTGATTGTTTATCCCCTTGTGTCGTTTATTGTCGGCTGCCAATCAGCCCTGTTTAACATAAATGACAAGAGGAGTGAATGATGCAGCAGCAGACTGTACAAATGAATTTAAATATATTTTACATTACAGAGTGAATATTATTATGTTCTGTTGGTTACTGGATATCTTATTGCAGCTAAAGATGATTTTTCAGGTCAAATCTCAAGTAAAATTATTAAACATATCTATATCTATAGCGCACCTTGATGCTTTGTTGATTGATCTGCATTGATGCAGTAAAGTTTATAATCGAATATCAGATCCGATTTCTGTCATTTCTGCCGTTTGTGTCGCCGAGTTTAAAACCACGACGAGACAAAAGAAATCAAACCACCGCAGCTTTTTTAAAAGACGCAGTTTGGACACACTCGTTTGTACCGATGGAGAAAAATAAAGCACGGAGAGAAAACTCCAAACTCATCAGGAGCTCCTGATGTCGTCTTCAGGTTTCAAGTGTAGTTTTTTGCTCAAGTTGAAGAATCTCTAACTCACATGGATGCATCTTCATCTAACTGTGCTGCAAAAAAAAGCATTTATTTCTTGTTTTTTTTTTACTTTTTGTGTCCATCTCGTCCCTAACAGGCAGATTTCAGCTTCTGCATGTGAGAGGCAGCCGGTGTTTCACATGAACGTGACATAAACAGCTGCACTTTGAGGGTGACGGCATTAATCAGATGTTCTGTGGATTGGAAAAACTGTAAACATGTGTGAAAGCAGAGCAGCAAAGGATTGTGGGAGAAAGACGGAGAGAGAGAGGACAGTTAGAGTGTGAAGATAGCGTAAAAAACACACACACACAGCGGTGAGTGTAAGTGTGTCGTCGGTTCATCAGAAGATGAGGCTGATCTGGTGTCGGCTCACTTACAGTTTACAGGCGAACGCTGACAGACTGCTGATGGTGGAGCTTCAGAAACATGCCAACACAGCAACCCGTGTGTGTGTGTGTGTGTTGTTCTTTGGTGCTCACATTTTTCCTTTCTCATCACTCTCTGTGTCCTGTTTCTTACTTTGGACGTGACATCGGCGGATCTGAATGACCGACGTTTGTTCTCTGGTAGTTTACGTCCTCATATTCTGCTGTTTGTGTGTTTTTAGACGGTTTGTTTGTGAGTCTGAAGCTTCTACGATTTTAATGTTTGTCAATAGGCAACATTTCTTTGATAGTTTAAGTCATTTAGCAAGTAAAATGCCAAATATGATCCAGATAAACGCTTTCAAATGGGAGGATTTCCTGCTTTCCTTCTGCAAACTCAGTCAAGTATTCATGCACCAATCACAGGTGATCAAACGACCTCGAATGTTGAGAGACTAAATGAACACAAAATGATACCGACACCTTCATTCAACCTTCAAAGACTGAAACAAATCTATTTTAGTGTTAAAAAAAAGGGTTGAACTGTCTCTTCATTTATCAGAAAATGACATTAAAATACATGTTACGCACTTTGGACATTCACAATGGTGGTAATTACAGCTGGTAATTAAACCAAGATGGAGCAGATCTTTCTATGTGTGTCTCACATTGTGTGTTGTGTGATTGGAGGTTTAATTATAACTGCGAGGAGTCGTGTGATAATGTTAACAAAGGTGTTCACCCGTCTGTGCTGTATAATGTGAGAACATTTTAAAGAAAAAGTCAGGTAATATAGAAAAAAAAAAGGAAAAGATGAGGCAGGTTACTTTTAAATGTAAAAAGCGTGTTTATATTAACGACTTAAACTTCACCGTCTGAGCATTCAAACACTTTAAATAAGAAATAAGAGACGTGTGAATTCAACTTGTTGTTGCTTAAATGATGCTAAAGTGTTAGCATGCTGCTCCACAGCCTGCAAGTGAGTTATCATCTTTTTCAGTCATTTTCTTTTCTCTCTGGATCTACAGCAGCACCCTCCACTCTGCTCTCTAATATTTGTGTTATCACCTCCATCTCCACCCTTTCTTCTCGTCCTCCTCATCCATCAGCCGGGTGAGAGGCCTCGAGTCTCCTCAGATATCAAAGCTCGATGCTGCTCGTCAGCAGACAAATGAGCGGAGGAGGGAGGGCGGAGAGGAGAGGGACGGGTAAACACAGGGATCACAGACCAAAGAGATTGAAATGCAAATGAGGGAGCCGGACAGACAGACGGGCGGAGGGGAGGTGGGGGGGCGCATGTTTATGAGCATTAATACATTCATGACTATCAATCCGAAAAAAAAAAGCTGCATCAATTTGGAGAACGTGCGTCTGAGAGGAGAACATTTAAAAAAGTCACACCTGTGCCTCCAAGATGCTGATGGACAGCATGAAATGAATATTTATGGCGCTTCGAAAGGCAAACGACAACCTGGAAATACAGATATATTCTTCAAACTGATAACAAGCTCAGAGGAAAAACTGATTTTTACTGTATCTGAAAGATCAATGATGCCCGCAGGGAAACACAGAGGCCACAACAAGAGTTTAACAAAGAGGAAAATTTCATTTCTGCAGAAACACAAGTGACAAAGTTAGAAGCAGTTTGAGCTTGATTGTGGAATAATTTTAATGTTTACATATCCCAACATTAAAAATGGATAAGAGAGTATAAAATCTCTTAGAAAAAGACCTTAAGATATCATCGAGATGCCTTTGAGTCCAAACTGAGGGACACTTTAGCTCATCATGGTGTCATTAAAAATGAAAATTGAATATGTTCAGTTAGCATTTGTCCTCATAAAGAAGCTTCTCAGCTGCACAGCTCAGATATAAAAATGTTTTTTGGGTAGTTTTTTGGGCCTGAAATAACTTAAACTTGACTTTGCAGAGCTCTCAGTCACTCAGCTGCTGTAACGAGTCTTTTGTCTCATCGCCGTGCAGAAACAACACAATGCTAATCGACTTTAAAGCATATTTAGATGTCGGGTGAGTTAACGAGGATTCAATCAGCTCGCCCACGACTGCGTTCATCTCTGCAAACTCAGAAACGACATACACGCAGTCGAGATATAAATTCAACAGTCACAACAATAATTATCCGCCTCTTTTTTCTTAATGTAACTGATACAATAAAAGTCATTTAAAAGTTAAGTTTCTCTCTCAGTGTGATTTCAGCTGCTAATTACAAGCACCCATTAAAGAAACGCAGGTAATGAACGCGGCGGAGGAGACGTGCAGATCAGCGCGTTGTATCTGCTTAACTGTTCATCTGATCAAAAAAAAAAAAAAAAGAGGCGTGTGAAGCATGACGGCGCTCTCGGCTCTGTTCACGGCACTTATCTGAAATAAAGCTGTAAAATAAAATGAGCCAAACAAACGGAGGAGAGAACTCAATTAAAGCCTCAGACTGACTCAGCACAGTAAAAAGACGCCACGTCGGCCTCCGTACAAAGAAATGAACGCCGTGATTACAGCGTAATGAGAGCAATGAGCGCTTATCTCTCCAATGTAAGTTCAGAAAAAGGAAGAAAAAAACTGGAGCTCACTGGTTCTCCGCTCAGTTTCCATACAGATTAATGAATGCATCCTTTATGGGACATCTGAATGATTTTACATATTTTATAAGTGCACCACACGCAAAAAATACTCTGAGGAACGCAATTAACTCCAACAGTTTGTTTGCATTCCTAAAAAAGGACGCAGGACTTTAAATTAGTTGGAAAACTCTTTTAATCAGGGAAGAACGAGGATGGTTCGGAGGTTAGAAGATTTTAGAGGGAGGAAGAGAAGAGGTGACCTCTTTATAAAAGAATAAACTGCAGATTGATGAATGAACTTCATCTGGATCCAGCTTCTGCAAAATAAAGGAAAAAAAGGTTTTTGATAAGGAAGTTGAGTCCATATTTTTCTTCTTTTTGTTCACAAAAACTAAGAGGAATGTAAAACTAGTTCTTTTATGGAGCAGCATGCCTGAAGTCTGAGCTGCAGAAACCTCACAAACACACAAACGTCAGACCTTTAAACACCTTCAGCTTCTGGATCTTTCCCTCCACTGAAAGCTCAGGGACGAAACACTCGTCATTTGATTATTTCATTGAACTGAGCTGAGTGAGAAGTGAGAGTTTCTGCCTTTATGAACTGCATTTCAAAATTCATTCATTCCACAAAGATTTTTTTTTCTTCTCCCGATTCAGCACGAGCGTGACAAATTCAAATTTATGCAGTTCAAATTCAATCTCTGCTGGCACTGATCTCCCTCCCAGCAAATCAGCCTCTCTCTCTGAATGACTTTAAAAGTGTGTGTGTGTGTGTGTGTGTGTTTGATGAGCTTCGGTCTGACTCGGTCGGGTCCGTCTCTGATTCTCCTCGTACACGAGAGCCGCTGACGGCCTGATGTGGATCCTGCAGCCTCGGAGAATCCACATCGAGCTTATTACCCGAAACCTCCCGAATCCTGATGAATGTTTCATCAGAGCCGAGCTGTTAGAGACCTGCAGACTCAGATTCTGCACGTGCAGCTGTTTATTCATGTCTATATGTCCACGTTTACCTGCAGGCGTGTTTAAACAGCGCCTGTGTAATGCTGTTTGTGTCATTCAGATGGGGGGGTTGTTTCTGTTCAAATGCTGTTATGCAAACTGCAGCCGACACCTCTGCCAAAGCTGCAAATTAATTTGTTATGTTAACGGAAAATATTTGGATATTTTTACTCTGAATCTGGATATGGATCTGAATTAAAATGCAGATAGTAACAGACAATTAGAGGATCATTTTATTTTCTTTGAGCGAATAAACGTCCTCGTTCATGAGAAAAACTGCTTTTCAGAAATCCTTTGTCACAATATTTAATAATTTCAGCTCTGCGATGGTTTGTTCTTTGGCCTGAGGTAAAGTTACATGTAAAATATGTCCCATATAACAATATGATAGAAAACAGGCGTATAATGATGCACAAAATCAGAAACTTTGAATAGAAATAAAAACAACCATTGAGTTTGAAGAACTTCAGTCAATAAATAGTGAAGTAATCACATTGGTCCAATAAATAACCACCTCATATTTGGTCCATAAATGATTCAGATGAAAAAGAAAGAAATGCACTTTTCATTCATTGGAGAACATTTAATCACAAATCTTCATCCGTTGCCATGGCAGCAGTTTGGAGGGCCGACGTTGGATGACTCAGTTCTGAAAGAGGCTCTCCAAATCAATTCGATATCGTCCAGGTTCGCTCGGTACGGACTGATTTCTGACACCTGTAAAGGCCTGAGAGTCGGCTTTTTTCTTGGCACGAGCACAAAATAAATTCAAACAACAGACTGTCCTAATCAGGCTCCGACAGACTGTCTGCAGGAGGAGTCGTGAATAGATCGTTAAAGTTTTGTGTTTTCAGCCAACAGTTTTCACTCTTTATCTGAAACACCATTAAACATCCTGAAACAAGAGAATCAAAAAAGTCCTCTCACAGTCCGCTGTGTTTTTGTGCTGATGCACCTTTGAGTTTTCATTAAGGTGTCCAGGAGTTTTTAAGCGTATTTAAATACTGCCGGATGGATTTCTTTGTTTTGGTCTGCAGACAGCATGAAATATGGCTGCAGCAGCTGACAGCCATGATAAAAAAGTTGCCCAATACCAATCAATTCTGCCCTATTTTTTCCCAGAAATCTATTTATTCACTTCAGCTCCACTGATGGAAACAAAATTTGTTTTTCCTTTAAAACTTTTTGCACCATTTGCTAAAAGTTAGTTTTAAAGTGAGCGGACAGTTTGATGAAGGAGACTCGGAGCAGGCCGGTCAAACTTTGCTCTTCCTGCAGGACGTCGCCGCTGCGCCTCGTCATTATTTATGAATGCCTTTTCGATGCGGCATTCAAGGCGCCGTGCACGCAGCACTTACCCGCAGCATCATTATACGGACCCCGTCGCTCGCCGTATTAAAACAGTCGATAATAAAAGAGCAGCTATCAGCTATTACCCTAACTGACTCAAATGGCATTTCAAGTAGGACGCTTAACGTCCGCCATTTTCCTCTGCGGCCGACATGCTGGGAAACATTTACTCCTGTTTGAAAAGGCCGGACAGGAAGAAAGGTCGCTAAACTGCAGCTTTACTGTCAACGGAGGAACTGTGACTCCATCTAAGTCTTCTTCTTCACTTTTCATCCGTTCCCCTCCGGGCTCGGTGCTTCGATGCGTAATAAAACCCTGAGCGGCTGATGAGGTTCGGTGTCAGGGACAGAAACGTGTGAGGTCAGGACTTTTCTTTTCATCACCACCTTGAGGAGGAAAACCTCATCAGAGCCGCCCTCTGCAGATTTCAGCCGCTGTAACACGACAAAGTGTGAAAGAGTGATATTCACCTTTTTTTGGCACTAATCTGCTCATTTCTTCAGTTTAAATAGCAAATTTACTGTAAATACTAATTGTTAGTTGAGCATCTAATTGCAGATTCGTCTTCTCAGTGATGCTGTTGGTATTTTGATTATTCACGTTCATGTTGGATTCAACACTTGGAGGCAGAGGAAGCTGACACAGCCGTTATCTCGTCGTCACATCACAGTAAAACTCTCCGCTGAGCTCATTTCGGGCCGGAAGCGCTTTGAAGACGCTCGTCGTTTAACGCAACATGTTCGCCATCAAAGTGTTAATTTGACCCGCGGACGGAGAGAAATTTAGCGGGTGTGTCGGCGTCTTAAAGCTCCGACAGCTGGAATATAAATAAAGACAGCAGAATCCTTTTATTTAGATCATTAGTCAAGGTACAGACAAACAACACCACACACACACACACACACAGAAACAAACAGCAGCCTGAGGAGGACTCGAGCTGGTGGGTGAAAAATGAGCTTGTGAAGAGGAGGCGAGAGTCAGAGATGGAAGTCTCTCGCTGTAAGAGTGTGTGTGTTAGTGTGTGTGTGTGTGTTTCCAGCTTGTGTCCATTAGCTGTGTATTCTCTCCTCTGCAGCGCGGCCTTATCGGACTCGTCCAGCCGGCCTGGCGGTCGGCGCAGAGCTCGGGCCGGGCGCTGCCCAGGGAGCAGAGCTCTGAGGTGGGCAGAGCTGCAGGCCGGCGGACGGACCGACGGTCATTGTTCGTGACGCTGTGTGCTGCACGGAAACACACACACACACACTCCGTCCAGCTCGGCTGTTTTACTCCCCGAAGGTCCTCGTGTTGACGTTTGGTGTCATTAGCTGCAAATCATCAGCTGTGAATGATGAGGGGGAGTGAAAACGTAATGTTGGGTGACGTTATCTAAAAGCTTTTGACCAATGAAATCTGTGAAACGAGTGTCAGACTGCACCATGGGTCACCATGGCAACAAAAGCCAAAAAACGTCAATAACAGTGAAGTCTCATCTGAACTCAAACACAGAAAAGACTTAGTTGACTTGTGAAAAAATGAGAATCTTCTGCTCTCAAGCTCAGACTTTCTTTTTCTGACTTTTTATTCCAAGTTCAGGCTGCTGGATGTGGGAAAACTTCAGTATTCAAGCGTAATAATCTGAATCCAAAGTGTGAATTCGTCTCAACAGTAAACTGCACCGTTGTTCATCCTGATCCCGCGTTGATGCATGGGAGCGTTTTGCATTCGACGCCACAGACGGACGTGTGGCGGCTCAAAGTGAAGCTCGTAGAAAATACAGTAACGTCACGACGGCAGCAGGCCTGCCATCAAGCTGCCTGTTAGCTCGTCATCGAGGAGAACATCGTTCCTGCGGGAAATGAAACTCCCTTTTTTCATATTTTTCAGTGTAATTTGGATCCCTGGTTGACCACAAACTGCAGCGATAAACAGCTCGAGCATCTCTGTGGTCCTCGTTTGATGAATCGACTTCAGATTTACTGGAATCTGAATCACGATTTGTGGAGTTTTATGAGCTTTTTATTCTTCATTTTTTGGCTGCTCCTGTGTGTGTTTTTAGAGGTGATTATTGAGTTTTGGCTCAGCAATAAAAGGTAATATTAAGTCTGAGCTGGAAAAATAGAAATAGAGGGTGAGTTTGTGTTGGTGTGACATTTTGCTTTTCCTTTCACCTTTCGCTGTGGGAGCTCTCTCTCTCTCTCTCTCTCTCTCTCTCTCTCTCTCTCTCTCTCTCTCTCTCTCTCTCTCTCTCTCTCTCGCTCTCTCTCTCTCTCTCGCTCTCAGTAATGGAAAGGACAGGTGGAGAGAAGCGAGTCTCTCCTCTCTCCTCCACCTCGTCCGGCCCCTCGGTTATTTCCCTGCGGGCCTCGGTGGCTGTTTTCGCGGCGTCTCGGTGTGAGAGAGGTCGTGATAATACTGTTCAGGCTGCGGCGCAGAGACGATTAAACATTTCTCACTTAATGGAAGAACTGCTCCACAGACCTTGAAGTTGTTTGCCAGGAATCTTACTCTACATGTTTTTTCCTCTTTCCTTTTGAGGAAGTGCAGCCTTGAGAGCGATCTCTGCTTGTCTGTGTTTTATTTTCCTGCAGACGGAGGTGACGCTGTGTGTTCGTGGAGCAGACGAGAAGATGTTTTCAAAAAGCTCCAGTTGAGCTGATGTAAAACCAAACTGAGTCGATCTGCCGTTAAAGTCCCGTCATCGCTGGTGCTTCTCGTCTCTGACATTCAGTCAACGTTTTTCAGTCTATTTTTTTTTTACACGTTGCTCACATGAGGTCAGGTTGTACTACCATAACTGAGACGTCTGAAAGCTTTCAATCAGACTTTTCACCTGCAGAGGTGAAGAAATGCATTTATTTTGGTGACTGGCAGGAAGTCATGTTGCTTTGTTAAACTTTTAAGAACAAAAAACCAAACATGCAGCGGCCTTTGTCTTGAGTCGTGATGAAAAACGAGGATGAAGCTGTGCGACGAAGAGGCAGATTCATCAGGTGACGTCTTCACTGCAGCTTTTTAAGTTCAGGTTGGATGAGCTGAGAGGAAGCGAGCTGAGAGGAAGTGATGCGCTCTCTGTTTGTGTTGTTGTTTTCCTCGACAGGCTGCAGATGACAAAGCTCCAAATTCGCAGCTTTTCGCAGGAGTTAACTTCAGAGAGCGACTTCAGTGCAGAAAAAGAGACGTCTGACACGTCGAAGAGGGAAGCTTCAGTTTCATGCAGCAGAAAATAGACTCTTTAACATATTTCAGTAAACAATGTGTGTGTGTGTGTGTGTGTGTGTGTGTGTGACAGATAGTAAGCAAAGAAGAGAGGAAGTAATACTGCCTGTCACTGTGAGGAGTAAATTGTCATTCTGTGCATTTACAGCTGTGAATATAACGCCTGACTTTCAATATCCTGAATTTACTTTTTCCATTTGACATTTTAATCAGTCGGGTGTCTGCAGATGATTCGTTGGAGGCTTCGCAGCAACGTAAACTTCTTTCTTTGCTGCACTTTGTTGTACCGTCTCTGCGTGGATGCTGAAAACAAAATGGGATCTGATGCTTTTATATAACACAGAGACAACGCCTGAGGGAGTGATCATGTTAAAGTGTGGATGGAAATAATAACATTAACATGTCAGAAAAGTTCCTGTTGTTTTCTCTGATTACGATAAAGGGAACCTTCACAGGAGATGTTGGGACCTGCGAATGCTTTTATTTGCTAAATGATGAATTTAAATGAGCTTTTAGCCTTCTGTCGATCAGCTGATTGATCATTCAACAGTCGATTCAGCTCTTACAGTTCATATTTATATGATTTCATGCAGAAATGTCATGGTTTGTCCAAACTTCTGGCAGACTGAAGCGCAGACCTCCACCTCCCATCGGGGATGTTCGGCTCCGGCTGAAAATCAAACGGCAACTTTTTTCGACTGAAGTTCTCTCACACACTCTCTCACACACTCTGCATGGCTGAACAGACCTGATTACCTTTTCACTGCGGTCGTTTTAGCTGTTATCTCTGCCGCTTCAGCTGTGTGTGTGTGTAAGTGTGTGTATGTGCTTGCATGGTGCAGTATGCAGAGATGTCCTACAGCTTTTTGCCCACTTCATGGCTGCCAGTCGGGCCTGTGTGTGTGTGTGTGTGTGTGTGTGTGTGTGTGTGTGTGTGTGTTGCACAGGGGCGAGTGAGGTAACGTCGAGGTTACTGTGAGCTTTTCAGCCCCCCAACTTCACTCCCAAAAAGGTGCTTATGTTTTAGCCAATTGGTTCCACTGCAGGCAGGAGACGTTTTCCTTTCTTCTATTCAACAAATAAAACCAGCCAAATAATTTTGAGAAAAGCCAATTTGGTTCGACTTTTCCATGCTCAGGTTCTGTTATTGGGACAGAAACTGGGCCGACTCGGGGGGGCAAACTGTAGAGATAGCAGGCTTGGACACACTCCAATAAAGAAGTGAACTTTTTACTCACACACACACACATGCACACACACGTTTCTGTAAATGTGCCGTAAATCTGCTCGTGTTGTCTCAACAATCCGACCTTCATCCCTCAGAAGTTTATTTGCCAAAAAACTTTCGGGTTCATCGGGATTTACAGGTTTTGATTTTTTTTCATCAGGTGATCGATGATGTTTGGACTGAATGATTGAAAGATTTTTTACACTGAGTGCACATTTACTGCAGGTGTTTTTGCACTTTAGATCCTGAAGATCTGAAAAACCTGAGAGGCTGCAGCTCCACTCACACTCGTAGTTTAAAGTGTTCTTGATCTACAGGAGACATTTACATCCGATCGTCTGTAATCACTCTTTCACCTGAGCTGCTGCGTCAGCCGGTTGTCGTTCGGGGATCTGATGCCTTTGGAGGTCTTCTGGGGGCGTCCAACAGGTAGGAGGCCCCGGGGCAGACCCAGGAGATGCTGCAGGGATTATATATCTCGTCTGGCTTGGGATCGCCTCGGGGTGCTGCCCGAGGAGCTGGAAAACGTCGGAGGAGAGACGGACGTCTGGAACGTCCCGCTCAGCTCGTTGCTTCTTTGCCACTCGGCCTCAGATGAGCAGAATAATTTCTTCTTCTCTTTGTAAAGCTGCAATCAGGAGGTTTGGGTGAGCTAGAAAAGCCAACAGGGTTCATCTGTGATTCATGGAGGTTTGTTGGTGAAGACTCGAGGCGCTTTCTTACCCTGCTGACCTCTTAACAGTTTCATTCCCTTGTGATGAGCGGCCGTGTGTCGCCGTGATAAACACGAGGTCACGGATACTTACAGCTCCATCGATTTGGACTTGCAGTGTGCCGATCACAGGTGGAAATATCTTTAACTGGTTCTTTAACGTCTTCTCCAGAAAAACTAATCACTGAATTTGAAAGTGCAAAAAGAAAAAAAAAGTTGAAGCTCCTCTTCTGAACTTCTGATGTCGACGTCCTCTGAGGTTTCTTCATAACGCCGGTTTCATCACCGCAGCTAATTTTACCAATCACTCAGACCATTAGGATTGATTGAGCTTATCTGGGTGCCTAATTACCGAGTGGTCCCGGCACTCCGGGGGTGCAAAGAAAGAGCTCTTCTCCAAAATGGCACACATAGATAATTTGATGTTTTCCATTTTTATACCTTTTGTTTTAATTGCAGCCTAATTACACAGCAAATGAATGTAAAATTAAAGCAGCTGATTCAACAACAAAGCTTTTGTGCAGAGAAATAAACCTCCGATTACATAAGAAGAGGAACAGTTCTCCTCTCGTCCT